>PISW01016582.1:0-12759 GCA_004023785.1 Mungos mungo | reverse complement strand
TCTACCTAAATATTCTCAACATGTGGAATAGACCACAAGTTTCCATCAATTTACAATGGGATTATACCACAATAAATTCACCATAAATTGAAAATATTTTAATTAAAAACTATACTTTATCCTAGCTTAGTCTAACCTACCTTAAGCATACTCAGAGCACTTATAACAGCCTACAGTTGGCAAAATCATCTGCCATAAGCCAGTTTTATAATAAAATATTAATTATCTCATGCAATTGATTGAGTACTACACTGAATGTGGAAAACAGAATGGTTGCATGGGTACAGAATGGTTGTGATTGTATCAGTTATTTACCTCTGTGATCACATGGCTGACTGGGTGCTGTACCTTGGCTTGCTCTTGCTGTCCCGCACCATGAGAGTATTTCACCACATATTGCTCTCCTGACAAAAGATCAAAACTTAAAAGTTGATGTATGGTTTCTACTGAATGCATATCATTTTTGCACCATTGTAATGTCAAAAAATTGTAAGTCAAATCACTGTAAGTCAGGGACTGTCTGCATATGGTGTAGAACTTTGAAATAATGCGTAATTATTTAAACTATTTCTGGAACCATGATGCTGGCTCTCCTCACAATACTGGCATTTATTTTTTAAATAAACTTTATTTAAAAAATCTAAAAATCTGCTTCAACAAATCAACCTTGTTCATCAATTTAATTTATATGGATATTGTAAGGTGGGTTGAATTTGTATTTTACATTTCTTAAATATATTTTGCTAAAAGCCAACCTGCTTTGAAAATTGAGAAGTTGCCTCCTAGTTAATTCCTATTGGGATTTCTCTCAGTCTTTGTAGAAAGGAAAGTGGCCATCACTGAAGGCAGTAGGCTGCCACATCCACTGAGAATAAGCTGTAGGAATTCTGAGTTACATCCTTACTCCACAGGTGGAGTACTTTCAGGACTGTTCCTAGTTCAGAAGACTAAACATGTCACCGAAGTCCTCTTCTCACTTCTCCACCAAGTATTTATTCTCATTGTAGGAGTCATTATATTATGTCCCCGTAAAATACAATGAAACAAGAAAAAAATGTTTTTGTCTTGTCTGTGTCAATCAGAAACAAAGGAGACATCCATGAATTCTCTCCTATCTCAGTGTCCATATCAAATTAGTTATTATATCTATGGGTATGTCTCCTTAATACCCCTCAAATTAGTTTACCATCATTTCTAGTCTAATTTAATAGGGAATGTCATTCACTTACAATAAGATGTATAAATACTCATTGAATAATTGAATGAATCAAATAACGATTAGGTTAGGTTCAGTAAATTGGTCAGGTAACAATCCCATATTAAACATAAATAAACTTTATATAGCAGTGCTACATTAAACATATTCCTTATGTACCAGCAATAACAAGGGTAAAATTCAGTTAAATACTTCATAATTTTAACTATGTGTTCCCTTATTTTATATTGACCTGGGCCATTCAAAGAGTCTTTAGAAGAATCAGTAATGACAGGCAGTCTTTTTTTTTTTTTTTTTAAGTCTTAAAAGGGATGTGTTCCAGTTTTTCCACCATATTATTAAAAATTTATTTTGGTATATAATTCTTAATATATGCAAGGATTTCCATTTCATTTCTGGGTTTCTGAGATTTAAAAAAATCACAAATTCTTGGTTAACTGCACCAAATGCTTTTTTTGCATTTACTTTAAAAATTACGTGAAAATTTTCATTTAGGCTATTATTCTAATGAACGGTATCATTGTATTTACAGTACTGACGTATCTTTGCAAAACTGGCATAAACTCTTAGATAATAGTTTTAAAATGTTTACTTGAATTTAATTATTATTTCATTTATGTAGTTTCAGTAAATGTCAATAAGTGCTTATAATTCTTTTGAACTAGTACTTTTCTAGAAATACAATTCTTTTTTTCCCCATTGATGGAGCTAGAATGTATTATGCTGAGCGAAATAAGTCAGTAAGAAAAAGACAAATACCATATGATTTCACTCATATGTGGAATTTAAGGAATAAAATAGATGAACATATGGGAGGGAGAGGAATAGGAAAGAGAGAAACAAGCTACAAGAGACTCAATGACAGGAACAAAGAGATGATTTATGGAGGGAAGTGATGGGAGATAAACTAGATGGGTGATGGGTACTAAGGCGGGTACTTGTGATGAGCACTGGGTGTTGTATGTAAGTGATAAATCACTGAATTCTACTTCTGAAATCAATATTGCACTGTATGTTAACAACTAAAGTTTAAATTTTAAAAAAGAAAATTAAAGTTCATATTTATCAAACAAAACAAATAAAAATACAATTCTGATGATCAATGAAGAATACCACAGAACAATCTACTGAAGATAATTAAAAAGGAGAAAATTGTAAGAAAGATAGAGATAGTGATTGCAATGGGGGTTTACAGGCAATGCAAAGGTGACAGTGTTGGGAGGGACTTATTCCCAGAGGAAGTTGCATTTAATATAAAGACAGTTGAATCAGTTTTGGTGCAAGGAACAGGAAACCTGCTCAATAACAATTTAAATATAGTTGGGCTATGTTTCCTAGACAAAAAGTAGTGTGGTAGCTTGGTGGCTCTATGATACCATTAGAAATTATTTAAAAAAATTTTTAATGTTTATTTATTTTTGAGAGAGACAGACTACGAGTTGGGGAGGGGCAGAGAGAGAGGGAGACACAAAATCCGAAGCAGGCTTCAGGCTCTGAGCTGTCAGCACAGAGCTGAACGCGGGGCTCAAACCAATGAATTGCAAGATCACGACCTGAGCTGAAGTTGGACACTTAACTGACTGAGCCACCCAGGCGCCCCTAGAAATCATTTAAGTATGGAGTGAGGAGGGACTTTACATGTAAGAAAAATCATCGTGGATGGGTTAGATAAAGTGATTCTAATGAAGATATACCTAACATTTTGAATGGGAACTTAGGAATACAGAAGGGATAGTGAGGCATCCAGAAATGAGCCTCATGGGGAAGCATATTCCTCACTGCCTGAAGGACAAATGGAAGGAGAAAGTGTCATCCATATAGAGGGAGACTGAGAGTTGCGGATCAGCTGCCTTGCCCATGTTGTAAGGAAGTAGCCACTCTCATAGGTGTAGTTGAACACGGACAAAGTAGGGAGGTATTATCCTGATGGCTTTCATTCTAAATTTTTTTCAGGTCTTGTTGGTGGTTTGAATTGCCTACACTCAGGAACTCCAACTAGAATTCAGCAAGCAAATAAATCCTGGATACAGTTCATAGGGATCAGCGCTCTCTTGCAGAGAGCAGAGATCAGAGAGGGGTAGATAACTGAGATGAGGTCAAATGGAAAAATTTTCCACAGTGGCTGCACCATATTACATTCCCTCCAACAGTGCATGAGGATGCCTTTTCTCCACATCCTCATCAATACTTATTTCCTGTCTTTTTACTTCTAGCAATTCTGACCGTTGTAAAGTGATATCTAATGGTGGTTTCATTTGCATTTCCCAGATAGGAAGTGATGGTGAACGTCTTTTCATGTGTCTGTATGTCTATGGAGAAATGTTTGTTCATATTTCTGTTCATTTTTAAATTTGATTATTTGTTTTTATTTGGGTGTTGAGTTGTATACGCTCTTTTTATATTGTACATACTCACCCTTTCTTAGATATGTCATAGGCAGATGTCTTCTCCTGATCCCTATCTTGCCTTTTATTTTTGTTGATTATTTTCTTTACTTTGAGAAAAGCTTATTATTTTGATGAAGTGCTAATAGTTCATTTTTGCTTTTGATTCCCTTGCCTCAGGAGACGTATCTAGAGCGAAGTTCTGGGTTTTCTGTTTTGTGCTGTTGATCTGTGTGTCTATTTTTGCACCAGTACCATACTGCTTGGATTACTACAGCTCTGCAATATTTATTTATTTATTTATTTGTTTGTTTGTTTGTTTGTCTGTCTGTCTATCTACCTATCTATCTATCTATCTATCTATCTATCCAATTACTGCAGTTAAAACTTCCAGTTCTATGTTGAACAACAGTAGTGAGAACGGACATTCTTATTCTTTTGTTGTTGTTCTGTTTTGTTTTGTTTCTGTATCACTTATTTCTGCTCTAGTCTTTATTATTTCCGTTTTATGCTGGTTTGAGGTTTTGTTTGTCTTTTTCTAGTTGCTATAGGTGCAGGTGTGGGTTATTTTTTATTCTTTTAAGTTTATTTATTTATTCTAAGAGAGAGGAGAGAGAGAGTGAGAGAGAGTGAGAGAGAGTGAGAGAGAGAGAGAGAGAGAGAGAGAGAGAGAGAGAGAGAGAGAGAGAGAGAGAGAGAGAGAGAGAAGAGGGACAGAGAGAGAGAGAATCCCAAACAGTCTCCACACTGCCAGCATAGGACCTAATGCAGGGATCGAACTCACAAACTCATGAGATCCTGATCTGAGCTGAAATCAAGAGTCAGATGCTTACCCAACTGAGCTACCCAGGTGCCCCTACTTTTAACTTTTTGAGGAATCTCCATGCTGTTTTCCACAGTGCCTGCACAAGTTTGCATTCCCACCAACAGTTCGGGAGGATTTCCCTTTTCCCACAACCTCACCAACACCTGCGGTTTCTTGTCTGGTTGATATTAGCCAATCTGACAGGTGTGAGGCGATATCTCCTCATAGTTTGATTTGTATTTCCCTGATGATGAGTGATATTGGCCATCTTTTCATGTGTCCTGTGACCATATGCATGTCTTCTTTGGAAAAACGTCCATTCAGGTCTTCTTCCCATTTTTTAAAGTTGCATTACAAATTTGGAGGTTTTTGAGTTTATAAATTATTTATATGTTTTAAATACTAACCCTTTATGAAATATGTCATATGCAAATATTGTTCCCATTCTATAGGTTGCCTTTTAGTTTCCTTGATTGTTTCCTTCATGGTGCAGAAGATTTTTATTTATTTATTTTAAGTTTATTTATTTATTTTGAGAGAGAGAGAGAGGGAGCAAGCACAAGTGGGGCAGAGACAGAGAGAAAGAATCTCTGGCAGGCTCTGTGGTGTCAGGTCAGAGTATATATCATATCTGTTACATATATGTATCATTTGTTTCTGCCATAATCTTTATGATTTCCTTCCTTCTGGTGGCGTTAAGCATTGTTTCTGTTCTTTCTAGTTCTTTTATGCATAAGGTGAAACTGCTTCTTTGAGATTTTTCTTGCTTCTTAAAGTAGGCTTGTATTGCAATATACTTCCTCTTAGGACTGCTGTTACTGCATCACAAAAGTATTGGATTATTGTGTTTTCATTTTCATTTGTTCCCATGTATTTTTTTAAATTTCTTCATTGATTTCCTGAAAAGAATGTGTGTTCTGCTGCTTTAGGATGAAATGTTCTGAATATATCTGGGAAGTCCATCTGGTCCAGTGAGTAATTCAAAGCCACAGTTTCCTTGTAGGTTTTCTGTTAAGATGACAAGTCCATTGATGTAAGTCGGATGTTAAAGCCCCCTGCTATTATTGTGTTATTACCAATGACTTTCTTATGTTTGTTTTTAATTGATTTAATATTTGGGTGTTACCAAATTTGGAGCATAAATATTTACAATTGTTAGGTTTTCTTTATGAAGAATTATGATATAACGCCCCTTAATTATGATATAGTGCCCTTCATAATTTCTTGTTATGACCTTGTTTTAAAATCGAGTTTGTGAGGCGCCTGGGTGGCTCAGTCGGTTAAGCGTTGGCTTCAGCTCAGGTCATGATCTCATGGTTCATGGGTTCAAGCGCCACGTCAGGCTCTGTGCTGACGGCTCAGAGCCTGGAGCCTGCTTTGGATTCTGTGTCACCCTCTCTCTCTGACCCTCCCCTGCATGCACTCTCTCTGTCTCTCAAAAATTAAAAAAAAAACATTAAAATAGAGTTTGTCTGCTATAAGTATGGCTACCCCAGCTCTCTTTTGATGGACATTAGCAAAATAGATGGTTCTGCATCCCCTTACTTTCATTATTCAGGTGTCTTAAGGTCTAAAGTGAATCTCTTGTAGGCAGTATATAGATGCGTCCTTTTTTTTTTTTTAATCCATTTTGATCCCCTATGTCTTTTGATTGGACAATTTAATCTGTTTACATTTGCAGTGATTATTTTTTAGGTGTTCATTGATTTATTTTTTGGGAGGGGGTAAGAGGGGTGGAGAAGAGAGACAGAGATACAGAGAGAATCTCAAGCAGGCTCCATGCTGCCAGCACAGAGCCTGATGTGGGACTTGGACTCACAAACGAAGATGTGATCTGAGCTGAAACCAAGAGTTGTACACTTAATCAGCTGAGTCACCTAGGTGCTCTCACAGTGCTTAATACTATGTATGGATAAACTATCATGCGTCTCAGGGGATCCCCACACCTTGCTAGCTGCAGCACACTCCCAGACGTCCCCTCCTTCCAGGAGCACTGTCACCCACCCAAGTCAACAAGTCATCAATAGCTTTGAATTACACACCTGATCTGATGGATTTAGCAGATATTCAGAGCATTTCACCTTAAAGCATCAGAATACACATTCTTCTTGAATGCACATGGAACATTCTCCACAATAGACTGCATCACAAATGAGATTTCATTCTTTTTGATGGGTAATACCCGTTATATATATATATCACATCTTCTTTATCCATTCATCAGCCCGTGGACATTCGTGCTCTCTCCATAGTTTAGCTATTGTTTACAATGCTGCTAATATACATCAGGTTGCACTACTTCAAATCTATTTTTGTGAACTTTAGGTATACATGTAGTAGTGCAATTGCCACATTGTAGTGTAGTTCTAGCTTAAACTTTTTGAGAAATCTCCATACTGTTCCCCAGAGAGGCTACACCAGTTTGCATTCCCACAAAAAGTGAAAGGAGTTTCCCTTTCTCTGCATCCCCAACAAAAACCGTTTTTTTATATTGTTAATTTTAGCCATTCTGATAGGTGTTTGGTGGTATCTCAATGAGGTTTTGATTTGTATTTCTATGATGATGAGTGACTTTGAGCATCTTTTTATGTATCTGTTAGCCATCTGACTGTCTTCTTTGGAAAAGTGTCTTATTCATGTCTTCTGCCCATTTCTTAACTGGGTTATTATTTTTTGGTTGTTGAATTTGATAAATTATTTATGGATTTTTATACTAGCCCTTTATCTGACATGTCATTTACAGGTATCTTCTCCCATTATGTCAGTTGTCTCTTAGTTTTGTTGATTGTTTCCTTCTTTGGGCAGGAGATTGTCTCTTGATGAGGTCCCAATATTTCACTTTTGCTTTCATTTCTCTTGCCTCCAGAGATATGTCTAGTAAAATGGTGCTGCAGCTGAGCTCAAAGAGACTGCCTGATTTTTCTTGTAGGATTTTGATAGTTTCCTGTCTTACATTGAGTTCTTTCATCCATTTAAAATGTATTTCTGTGTGTGTGTATTAGTGTATTTTCATTTCATATTCATTCTTCTACACGTCGCTGTTCAGTTTTCCCAACACCATTTGCTGAGGAGACTTTTTTTTTCATTGGATACTCTCTCCTGCTTTCTCAAAGATTAGTTGGCTGTACATCTGTGGATCCATTTCTGGGTTCTCTATTTTGTTCAATTAATCTATATGTCTGGTTTGTTGTTGTTGTTGTTGTTGTTACTGTTCGTGCCAGTATCATACTGGCTTGATATTAAAGCTTTGTAATTGAACTTGAAGTCTGGAATTGTGATGTCTCCAGCTTTGGTTTTCTTTTTCAGAAATTATTTTGCCTATTCAGGTTCTTTTCTGGTTCTATACAAATTTATTGTTGTTTATTCTACCTCTGTGAAGAATGGTGGTGTTATTTTTGATAAGGATTGCTTGAAAGAGTATATTTCTTTGGGTAGTATCAACACTGTAACAATGTTTGTTCTTCCAAACCATGAGCATGGAATGTTTTTTCCATTTCTTTCTGTCTTCCTCGATTTTTTTCATTACCTTTCCATAGTTTTCATCATAAGGATCTTTTTACCTCTTTGGTTATGTTTATTCCTAGTTATCTTCTTGTTTCTAGTGCAGTTGCAAACGGGATTGATTCCTTGATTTCTATTTCTGCTGCTTCAGTATTAGTGTATAGAAATGCAACTGATTTCTGTACGTTGATTTTATATCCAGTGACTTTACTGAATTCACATATCAATTCTAGCCATTTTTTGTGGAGTCTTTGGGGTTTCCATGTAGACTGTTATGTCATCTACAAAGAGTGAAATTTTGACTTCTTAACCAATTTGTGTACCTTTTATTTCTTTTGTTGTCTGATTGCTGAATCTAGGCTTTCCAACACTATGTTGAACAACAGTGCTGAGAGTGGACAAACCTGACATGTTCCAGATCTTAGGGGGAAAGCTCTCCCTTTTTCCTCGTTGAGGATGATAGTAGCTCTGGGTCTTCCCTATGATGGTCTTCCCTTTATGATGTTGAGGAATCTTCCTTCTATCTCTACTTGTTTGTGGGTTTTTATCAAAAAAAGTATGCTGTATTTTGTCAAATGCTTTGTCTGTATCAATTGAGAGAATCATAGAGTTTTCATCCTCTCTTTTATGAATGTGGTGTATCACCATTGATTTGCAAATATTGAAATAGCCCAGCAGCCCAGGAGGAACTACCATTGATAATGGTGAACAATTCTTTTAATGTACTGCAGAATTCAATTTGCATTGAATCGTATTCAGATTTTTTGCATCCAGTCTCATCAGAGATATTGGCCTGTAATTCTCTTTTTGACTAGGGTCCATTGTTTTATTTTGGAACCAAGGTAATTGTGGCTTTATAGAATGAGTTTGGAAGCTTTCCTTGCATTTGTATTAGTTGGAATAGTTTGAGAATAATAGGTACTTCCTCTTCTTAAATATCTGGGAGAGTTCCCTGGAAAGTCATCTGACCCAGCACTCTAAATTTTTGGGAGATTTTGACAACTGATTTAATTTCCCTACTGGTAATGGGCCTGTCCAAATTTTCTCTTTCTTCCTATTTCAGGTTAGGTAATATGAAAGTTTCTAGGAATTTATCCAGTTCTTCCAGGTTACCCAGTTTGTTGGCACATATTTTTCATAGTACTTTCTTTTAATTTTTTGTATTTCTGTTGTGTTGGTTGTGATCTCTCCTATTTTATCCATGATTTTATATCTTTGGGTCCTTTCTCTTTCTCTCTTTGAGAAGTCTGGTGAGGGGTTTATCAATGTTGTTTATTCTTTCAAAAAGCCATCATTTATTTTCATTGACCTGTTCTATTGTTTTTGTTGTTGTTATTGTTGTTGTTGGTTCTGTATCATTTATTCATGGTCTAACCTGTATTATTTACCTTCTCCTGGCCCTAGGCTGTATTTGATGCTCCTTTTCTATTAGACTGTGCATTTGTGATCTTTCTTGCTCCTTGACCTAAGCCTCAATTCCAATGTATTTTCCTCTTAGAACTTCCTTTGCTGCCTCCCAAAGGGTATGGACTGTCATGTTTTCATTTTCATTTGTTTCCATGTATTATTTTACTTGTTATTTAATTTCCTGGTTGACATATTCATTCTTTAGTTGAATATTCTTTAAACACCACATATGTGAAGGCTTTCCATTTTTTTCAAGTTTCATAGTGTTGTGGTCTGAAAATATTCATGCTGGGATCTCAGTCTTTTCATACTGGTTGAGGGTTGATTTTTGAACCAAGTATGTAATCTATTCTGGAGAATGTTCCATCCATACTCTAGAAGAATGTGTGTATTCTGCTGCTTTAGGATGAAATGTTCTGAACATATCTGCTAAGTCCATCTAGTCCAGTGTGTCATTCAAAACCATTGTTTCCTTGTCGATTTCCTGCTTAGATTATCTGCCCATTGCTATAAGTAGCATCTTGCAGTCTCTTATTATGGTATTACTGTCAATGAGTTTCTTTGTATTTGTGATTAGTTGATTTATATATTTGGGTGTTCTAAGTTGGGGTATAAATGTTTACAATTAATAGATCTTGATGGACAACCTCCTTAATTATGATACATTGTCCTTCATCTCCTGTTACAGTCATTGTATTAAAGTCTTGTTTTTCTGGTATAAGTATGGATACTTTTGCTTTCTTTTGAGCTCAATTTGCATGATATTTCTCCATCGTCACCCATTCAATCTGCATGTGTCTTTAGGTCTAAAATGAGTCTCTTGTAGGCAGCATAGAGATGGATCTTATTTTTTCTCTATCCATTTTGATACCCTATGCCTTGAATTAAGAGTATAGTCCATTTGCACTGAGTGATTATTGAAAAATATGAATTGAGTGCCATTGTGTTACCTGTAGAGATGATGTTTCTGACGTTCTCTGTTCCTTTGTATTCTTTGTTGCTTTGGCCTTTTTTTTTTTTTCTCTCTCTCTCCACTCAGAGATTCCCTCTTCAAATGTGTTTCAGGGCTGGTTTAGTGGTCATGAACTCCTTTAGATTTTGTTTGTCTGGGGAACTCTTTATCTCTCATTCTATTCTGAATGACAGCTTTGCTTGATAAAGAATTTTTGGCTGCATATGTTTTTCCCACTAAGCACATTGAATATCTCCTGTCACTCTCTTCTGGTCTGCAAAGTTTCAGTGGACAGGTCTGATACTAACCGTATATGTCTACCTTTGTAGGTTAAGAAGCTTTTGTCCTTACCTGCATTCAGAATTCTCTCTTTATATTTGTATTTTGCAAGTTTTATTCTTATATGTTGTGGTATTGACCTGTTTTTATTGATTTTAAGGTGAGTCTATGTGCCTCTTTGACTTGATTTCCCATTTCCTTCCTGAGATTAGGGAAATTCTCAGCTATAATTTGTTGAAAACAGCTTACCCTCTTACTCACTCTTCTTCTGGGATTCCTATATTATTTTGTCGCTTAGTTCTATAAGTCGACCATTGTGATATAAGTTTTCTTCCCTCTTCTTTTCAGCTTGACTGTTTTCCCTAATTTTATTTTCTATATCACCTATTCTCTCCTCTGCTACCTCAATCCTGTTGTGACTATATCCAGTCGGTTTTGCATCTCATACATAGCAATTTTTACTTTAGCCTGAGTAGTTTTTACATTTTTTATCTCAGCAACATGGGGTTCTCTGTGTCTTCTGTGCTTTTTCTCAAGACTATTTAGTAGTCTTGTGACTTTTGTTCTCAATATTTTTTCTGATATATTGCTTACATTTATTATGAGAAAGTCCCTGAGCTGCAATTTTCTTGGCTCTTCTTTTTCGGAGGATTCCTCCATCTTGAAATGTTGCCTGTATTTCTGTCTTCTATGTGTTTTGAAATCTTGTGCTCCTGTACCTATGAGCACTTACATATTAAAAAGACTCACACACTGTCCAGAGGTTGGCACTTCAGGAAGCATTTCTAGTGTATGTGATGTGCACTCTGCTGCTATGTTTTGGCTGCTCTTTCCCACTGGTCAGTCCTCTGGAGTCCTACTTGCTTGCTTACGGTGGAATACTTGGACATTTGACTAGGTGTGCTTTGACTTGTTTGTTGAAGTAACTTTTGAAAAAAAAAAAAAAGGTAAGGAATGTCTGATCCCAAAAAGAAGAGAAAAGGAAAGGGAACAAAAGAAAACCAAACAGACTAAAAAAGCTACAAGGCCAATTTCAGGGAAAAAGTCAAGGTAGAAGTCTAACTTTCACTCTTCACAGAAGACATAATACTCTATAGGGAAAACTCAAAAGACTTTTAAAAACCGCTGGAACTGATACGTGAATTCAGCAAAGTACTCAGATATAGAATCAACATAAAGAAATCTTTGTCAGTTCTATACACAATCCTTACACAATTCTTCTTCTGAAGTAGTAGTAAGAGAAATCAAGGAATCAATCTTATTTACAATTGCACTAAAAGCCATAAAATATCTAGAAATAAATTTGACAAGGAGGCAAAAGATCTGAAAATTTAAAATTTTATGAAAGAAACTGCAGATAATACAAAGATAATAAAAAAACATTCCATATTCATGGATTGGAAGAACAAATATTGTTAAAATGCTGATACTACCCCAAGCAATCTACATATTCAATGCTTTCCCTATCAAAATACTACAAGCATTCTTCACAAAGCTAGTACAAACAATTATTTTTTTAAAGTTTTTTTTGAGAGTTGGAGAGAGCAAGGGAGGTGCGGAGGGAGAAGGAAAGAGAGAATCAAGTAGGTTCCATGCTTTAGCACAGAGCCAGATGTGGGACTTGAACACACAAACCATGAGATCATGACCTGTCACAAAATCAAGAGTCTGACACCTACCTGACCAAGCCACTCAGGGGCCCAATGGAAAGAACTAGTCTAAAATTTGTATGGAATCATGAAAGAACCCAAATATCCAATGTAATGTTAAAGAAAGAAAACCTAAGATGGAAGCATTACAATTCAGGACTGCAACCTGTATTACAAAGCTGAAATGATCAGGAACATGAAACTGGCACAAAAACAGATGCATAGATCAATGGAACAGAATAAAGAACCCAGAAATAAACCCCCAATTGTACAGCCAGTAATCTTTGACAAAGTAGGAAAGAGTATCCAATGGAAAAAATATATAGTCTCTTCAGCAAATGGAATTGGAGAAACTGGACAGCAACATGCAGAAGAATGAAAATGGACTACTCTTTTACATCATACACAAATAAGCTAAAAATTGTTGAAACACTTAAAAGTGAAATGGGAAACCATCAAAATCACAGGAGATGGGGGAGGAGCCAAGATGGTGGAGAGGAAGGGAGCTCTGTAAACTCCGTCCGCACCATTTATCAAACTGAGAGGGATACTACGCTTATCTGCGA
>PISW01016581.1:0-12747 GCA_004023785.1 Mungos mungo | reverse complement strand
CCTTATGTCTAACCTAGTAGGAAGGAGGACAAACTGAGGGGAATATTGAGGCCAATACCATTAATTGTCTGTGAGTGGCAGGTTTTATATTTAAAGTTAATAAAATATGCATTGTGATTCCAGATTGAGACAGTTGGATATCTACATGCAAATAGATTAATTTCAGCCCTTACTTTACATCATAGAGAAAATTAACCTTAGATAAACATAGCTCAGTCTGGAAGGGGAGGGTGTAGAGAGAAGAAAAGGGATACCAAGGAATGTGGATAGAGAAAGTGAAATAACCTGATGAAAAACAAAATGGATAAATAAAAAGTATTGCAAGGGTGAATTCATAGATACATATTCTTTCACAACCACATTCAGAAAGTTCCCAAATACGTTTCCATTACTGTTTTTGTCTCTGTGTTTTACTCTGGTTTTATCTTTCAATCTCTGAATTAGTAGTTCCAAGAGTTAAAAAATATGTGTTCTCTCTGTGTGTAGATGAGTGCTTGTGTGTGTGTAAGTGTAAGTGTGCACATGTGTTCATGTGTTCACAGAGGGGTAAGAGTAGGTGTTTAAACTGATGGTGGGGGTTGAATGTACATTTTGTCTCAGTCATTGAACCAGTACTTCTGAATAGTGATGGACAAGATTTTTCATCTCTGACTTTCCTCCCCCCAAAGAATTTCTAAATCCATGGGATTTAGAGGAACACAATGTACATTAATGGGATAGAGGCATATGACACATATTAACCAGAATGATAAATGGAACATGTGTCAAGTTAGATGAGGTATGCAGAGTTTATTAAGGAATTACTGAGAAGTATTTCCAAAGGCTATGATCTCTCTGATGAAGTTATTTTTAAAATGGTCACTAAACATTCTAATTGTGGGAATGAGGAACAGAGGAAGCTGGGCAGAAGGGGAGTGTTCCTGGCTGAGGTAATGTGAAATGAAATAACATTGCAGGTTCAAGGACTTTTCAATAATAACGGACCAATAGATGTAAAGATAGATTCTTCCAGGTGAGTTTTCAGATGTTGCCATTGGCCAAAGGATAGATACCGTTACATGTAAAGGGGAGAAGTTTGAACTTTACGCTGTAGATGAAATAGAGCTAATGATCCCTTTAAACATAACAGAGAGATATGGACTTAAATTTTAGAAAGTTATTTTGACAGCTTAAAGACTGGACTAGAGAGGCTTTGATACTCTCAGAGGCCTGACCCCACATTAACAGTTTCTCTCTGTTAACAGAGTTCTGGCAATGTTGCTCTATTAGAGAAGCTCCTGACAGTAAAGGAATCCCTAACTATTCCTCAGTTGTTTCCCTTTTATGGGAGAACATCAGGTACCTTATCCTTTGCATTTTGTGCTTCCATCAAATATAGTCGTCCATCACCACATGGCTATGATGTCTCCACAGATGAACATACAGCTCCTCTTCCTCAGAACCTGATCATAAGACCCCTGGAACTTGGGTGAACTGTGCTGTCACCAGCACTCACTGCTGCTGTCTCTTTAGCTAAGTAATCTGAGAGACACGATAATTAACTTCTTTCTACATAACTAATTCCGTCTTTGAAGATTTTGAAGGATTAACTCTCCAAAATAAAATGAGAGTCAGTGCAGAACTCTCTGGGCTCTAGAGCTTCAAGGAACTTTTCAGAAGAGATACTCAGGATCAAGCACGGGTCTGGATCTCAGAGAAAGAAAATACGAGGAATAGATATTGTAGATCTTCAAATGAAGTTTAGAGTGCAAGAGAGAGCAGTTGTATAGAAGTGGGTTGAAGAAAGGATGCAAGAAAAGAAATATTTCTGAGATCCTAATTTTTGATAATACTTTACATATTTCATCTCAGATTATTTTGTATTTTAGATTTCATTAAGATGAATTTCGTATTTATTACTTTTCACCTACTTTGTTTTAAATATATTTATTTTCCATATATACCCATGCTTATCATAAGTGCACTTCTTAATCCCCATCCCTTATGTAACCTATGACCCCACTCGCCTCTCTTCTGGTGACCATCAATTTGTTCTCTATAGTTCAGAGTCTGTTTCATGGTTTACCTCTTTCTCTCTTTTTTTCCTCTTTGCTCATTTGTTTTGTTTCTTAAATTCCACATATGAATGAAATCATATGGTATTTGTCTTTCTCAGTCTTATTTTACTTAGCATAATACTCTCTAGTTCCACCCACATCTATGCAAATGGTAAAGTTTCATTCTTTTTTATGGCTGAGTAATATTCCATTGTATATATATACCACATCTTCTTTATCCATTCATCAGTCAATAGACACTTGGGCTGTTTCCATAATTTGCCTATTGCAGATAATGCTACTATAAACATCAGGTGCAGGTATCCCTTTGAATTAATATTTCTGTATTCTTTAGGTAAATATGTAGTTGTGCAATTGCTGGATAATAGAGTAGTTCTATTTTTAACCTTTTGAGGAACCTCCAAACTGTTTTCCAGGGTAGCTGCACCAGTTTGCATTTCCACCAACAGCACAAGTGGGTTCTCCTTTCTCCACATCCTTGCCAGCACCTGGTGGTTACCTTTATTGTTGATTTTAGCCATTTTGTCTGTCCATTCCTTTTTGCCTCAAATATTTTGAAGTGGATAAATATTCTTGATTCTCATGTATCTCATGTCCTTCTTTTCCTTTTAATGATTGTTACCTTGAATTCTATTGTGTCATAAGGTCTACAAGTACATCATCATTCTTGTGTCATACAATGTCTACAAGTACATCATCATTTTTCCTTTTAATGATTGTTACCTTGAATTCTATTGTGTCATAAGGTCTACAAGTACACACATTCTATTGTGTCATAAGGTCTACAAGTACATCATCATTTTTTCATTTTTCTCAGTACTTAAAAAACAATTAGCAGTGCTTTGTTTTTATAAAAAAACATTTGATTAAAAAAACCCAGTCATACGGGCTTCCTGGTTGGTTCAGTTAGTTCAGCGCCTGGCTTTGGCTCGGGTCATGATCTTGCAGTTTGTGGTTTCAGTGTCCTGTGTTGGACTCTGTGCTGACTGCTCAGAGCCTGGAGCCTGCTTAAGATTGTGTGCTTCCTTCTTTCTCTGCCCCTTCCCCTCTCACATTCTGTCTCTCACTCTCAAAAATAAATAAATAGTAAAAAATGTCATACATACACAAAAGTGAAAAATTAGAGTATAGAGCTGTCATATATCCACATTCAATAGTTGTTAATATTTTCTCATGCATGTTTCACACATGCACCTGCAGATACACACACATGTAATTTCTGAATCATTTTTAAGGTAAATTACTGACACTGCACCCCTAAATATTTCAGTATACTTGTCCATAAAATATGGATTTTTGCAATATAAACCCCATTCCACTATATGTGTTTCTCTGTGTGTGTGTTTCTTTGTGTGTCTATGTGAAATTGTTGAAGGCAGTAGGTAGTTTTCTATGTATTATATCATATTTTTATTATATATGGATTAAGGACATTTTAAGACTACCCCATAAAAGTCGTGCTCTAAGCTCAACATTTAGTCACATTAGAATGTACCGAACATTTCGCTGTTCCCTTATTTTGATGCTAGTTTTTTTTTAAGTTAATTTATTTGAGAGAGAGAGAACAAGTGAAAGTGTGCCTACATGTGTGAGAGCGTGTGCTTGAATGGGTGATGGGCAGGGAGAGAAAATCACAAGCCAGCTCTGAGGTCCCAATGCTCTCAGACCGTGTTCTCAGACCATGACATCATGGGGATCGCAAAATCCATGAGATCATGACCTAAGCAGAAACTAAGAGTCAGACGCTTAACCAATTGAGCCACCCTGGTGGCCCAATGATGCTAGATTTGATTAATGGTACAGTGATGGTGTGACTTCTTTATAAAGTTCATTTTAGCTGCACTTGTTTCCTGACATGGTTATTAGCTTCCTATAAAGGCCAAGTTTATTTCATAATGCAAGAGCAAATTTATATAAAGATAAAATAGGGAAAGAAAGAGGGAAGGCCTGAGAATAGAGTTTCTTATAATGCCAGACATTAACTAGAAGCACAGTAAGTACAGGAAATGGACAAATCACAAATATACAGTTCAATAAACTTCCAAAAATTGATAAAATCCATGTAACCACAATTCAAATTTAGAAACAGAATTTAGTAGCTATTGAAAACCCAGTATGATGTTTATTTGTATATGTCAACTTGACTAGGCTATATGTTGCTCAGATATTTGGTTAAAAATTATTTCTGGGTGTATCAATGAGTGCATTTCTGCATGAGATTAACATTTGAATCAGTAGACTGAGTAAAGCAGATTGCCCTCCACACTGTGGATGGGTCTCATCCAATCTGTTGAAGACCTGAATGAAATAAAAGAAAGTAAGAATTCTTTTCCTGTCTGACTTTGAATTGGGACATCACCTATCCTGCCTTCAGTCTTGGACTCAGATTCAGGCAAGAACTTATACCAGTCCTTGATTCTAAGGGCCTTAGATTCAGACTAGAACATATGCCATAAGTTCTCTTGGTTCTTTGGCTTTTGGACTAGGACCAGAACTGTACCACTGACTCTCCTGGTTCTCCAGCTAGCTAACTGCAGATTTAAGTGAGCCCACTTCTTATGATGTTTATCACTATCTCTATTAATCTATCTATCTATCTATCTATCTATCTATCTATCTATCTTTCTATCTATTATTTATCTCTTACTGTTTCTATTTCTCAGAGGTCAGACTAATATGCTCCTTTGTGGTTTCTACCTACCCAAAAATTACCCCTATTCTAATTCCTATCATTATCTAGTAATTTTGTATATTTTAACTTTATATAAATGAAATATTACAGTATGGTCATATTCATATCTGGCTTTTCAAAATTCTGTTTATGAGTTCTATCTTGGTCATTGCATGTAAGAGTAATTTGCTTATTTCCAGTGTTGTATGATATTGTACAGTATGAATATACTACACTTTATCTGTCTATTCTACTGTTAACATTAGGGTTATTTTCACTTTGGGCCTGTAGTAGGCAACCTCAAAAATGGCTCCCACATGATCTCTACCTCTCAGTACTGATGCCCTATGTAATCTTCTCCCCTTGGCGGTAGGTTTGATTTAGTGACTCCTTTCTAGCAAATCCAATGGGCAGAGTTGATGGGATGTCACTTCCAATTTTGGGTTTCAAAAAGATTATGGCTTGTTTTGCTTTCTCCAGTGCACTCACTCTGAAAAAAGCTAACAGTGAGCTGTTTCCTAAAGACACCCATAAGTCAAGAACAGTACATATCCCAGACTGATAGCTAGAAAGGACCTGAGGGTTTTCAGTGGTTATGTGGTTTCTTGATATTGCATGCTCCCTGATGAACACTGAGATGACTGTGGCTTCCATTTCCTCAAACCTCTTGCTTTTTATTCCCTAACCGCCACCCCCCCTTTTTTTGGTAAAATGCATGTAACTAAAATTTACCATTAACTATTTTTAAGTGTACAATTTAGTGTTACTAAATACATTTACCGTATTGTGCAACATACCACCATTCATCTCCTTAACTTTTTTCATCTTGTAAAACTGAAACTCTACCATTAAATAATAATTTCTCTTTACTCACACAGCCCCTGGCAATCACCATTTTATTTTCTGTTTCTATATTTGGACTCCTCTAAAAGTTTCATATAATTAAAGTCATACAATAATTGCTATGACTTTGCTACTTGAGATCAAACTACACAAATATTTTTTGTGAGTGGCTTGTTTCACTTAGCATGATGTCTCAACGTTCATTCATATCGTAGTAGTATATTCAAAATGTCCTTCCTTTTAAAGGCAGAATAATATCTCATTGGATGTATATACCACACTTTGTTAACTGTTCATACATCAGTGGGCATTTGAGCTGCTTCCATGTTTTAGCTGTGGTGAATAATGCTGCTATGAATATAGATGTACAAATATCTCTTCAGGACACTTCTTTCAGTTCTGAAAAGATATATTCTTATAGATCTGGAAGTGAAACTGCTGAATCATATGGTAATTCTATTTTTAATTTTTTGAGGAACAAACATACTGTTTTCCACAGAGGCTATCCCATTTTACTTGCCCACCAATAAGAAATAAGAGTTCAAATTTCTTCACACCCTTGCCAATACTTACTGTTTTTTGTATAGTAGCCATTGTAATGGATATAATCTCTTTTAATTTTTGATTTATTAGTTTTTATCTTTTTATAGGGACTAATCATCAGGTACAATTAGGAAGAGAAACGGTAATAATTACTGACTATTTTGTTCCTGATCTTTGGGGAAAATATTTCAAATATTTTGAAGCATGATGATTGCTGTTAGGAGTTTTAGGAACGTAGACATTATGAGAATCTCTACTTGTTCTCATGTCATTTTGGTGAGATTGTTTCCCTAGGAATTTGTAGTTTGATCTCAAGTAGCAAATTATAGAAAGCTATAGATGATAACCTTTTATTATATTTTATAATGTGCTTTATGAGTTTATTATATTTCTCTTTTTAGGATGAATATTGCTGAGGGTTTTCAAAATTTTAGTAGTTTTTCTGAAAAATTGTTTTATCTTGTTTATTTTTTGATTATATTTTTTCTGTTCTACTATTTTAATCTTTATTTTTATTATACATTTCATCCTCTAGTAATTATTTTACCATTTTGTTCTCATTAGAATGGACACTTAAACCACTTATTTTCAGCATGGCTTCTTTCCAAATATATTGTTTAATGCATATTTTTCCTTCATACAGTTGAGGTTTTTATGACAAGCTTTTTGGAGCAAACACTTTCCAAATAATCCATGTGTGCTTGCCCTGTTACCAATGAGAAAAATGAAGAAGTAAAGGACTTTTTTTTTTTTTCCTGAGACATCTGGTGAGGACACAATATTATGAACAGAAGAGTGATCTATATTGTGACATGGAAGAGAAGTCATAAGAAAGAAGTGAGAAGAATAGAGGGTCAGTTTATACTGAGCTATAAAAACAGGTGGCCCATTAAGACATTGAGAAGGAAGAAAGTAGTAAGAAATATATTCCAATGTATTTAGATTCTTCCTTTTGGAATTGCTTTATTATTTATTCATTAAAGAAATATTATTTTGTAATCACTATGTTTTAGACACTACCCTAGTTGTTGCAGGATTCCTGCACAGAGTCGTGACACCGAGGCTTTTCTTTCCAGGAAACAACTTTTATTTGTGCCGCACCGTCTAGTTGGGTTTGTACCCAAAGAACTGAGCAGCCCACATCACATGGCATAGTTTTTTATACATTTTCTATTTCTTTGTCTCCCATACATGGTAACACACATAAACATGCAAACTAATTGAGTTGTCTCACTTTACAAGGTCATGGGAGCTGTAGGCACCTGGGCGCACATCTAGGTAACCTTGGAGTCTTCTCTCCTTTTTTTCTCTATCCTTAGGGAGGGTCCCTAAAACATAGTGACTGAACTTACAAACATGAAGATAATCATGGTCTCTACCTTCAAGCAACAAATATCCTTGTAAAAATGAGAAAACATAAATGAATACAATATAAATTCAGTAGCTACAAATGTAATCTAGCAAAATTAGTAGGCTAGGTAAAGGAATAGAGTTGAGAGGAAGACTGTTTTAATTGGTTTTAATGTTTGTTTATTTCTGAGACAGAGGGATAGAGAGTGTGAGCAGGGCAGGGGCAGAGAAGAAAGGAGACACAGAATTCGAAGCAGGCTCCAGGTTCTGAACTGCCAGCACAGGACCCAATGTAGGGCTCGAACTCACAAGCTGTGAGATCATGACCTGAGCCAAAGTCTAATGATTAAGCAACTGATCCACCCAGACACCCATTGGAGGAGGACTATTTTCAATTCAAAGGTCAGGGAGGCCTTTTTTGATGCAGAGGTTTCTGAGCAAGGACTGGATGAAGAGAGAAACAAATTTCTGAAAGGATTGGAGAAGGGTGTTCTGGGTTGTGTAAACAGAAAAACAAAATAACTGGGATAAAAGTGTTCTGATAAGATGTGAGGAAACGTACCAAGTATCGTGTGGCTGGAATGGAGTGAAGGAAGGAGTGAATGGAAGAGGTCGCTTTGAAGAGCACTTCAAAGGCAAACTGGCCATCTGAAAAAGTTTAAATTGGATGTGTGAATAAAGAAGGAAAGGGATGAATCGATTTCCAGAGTTTTGCCACATGGAGTAACTGTATCACAAAGCTTGCTTAAATGGTAAAGTTGAATATTATTATAAGGAGTAGTGAGAAGGCAAAGGAAGGAGGGAAACATGAGCAGAGAGAGAGAAGACTGGTGGGTCAGGTAATGAAAGAATACAGGATAAGATCAGAGTTAATAAACCAGGTTTCTAACAGCGGCTTTGAAATGTAATTTGGAAAGAAGAAGTCATACAAATTCCATGATCTTAGCAAAAGTATTGACCACTTGAGAAAACAAAGAAGCAATGAAAATATCTTGTCCTGTAGTCTCAAGTCTCTTTGCAAGAGAGATTTCTTAGTGGCTATTAATTAAACTAGGTTAAAGTCTCAAAGATAAAATAATACTCATCCCAGGGGAACAGGGCTTTCCTAAAAACATAACTGCCTTCTCTTCAATATATTAAATAGTGTGCTCCAGAAAGTTGCCAAGTGATGTTACAAAATGTTACTTCTTAGAGATTTAGAGACCAAGGTAAGTCCTATCATGATTTAAGTGTGGAATACAGTGAGAAAGATGGGGAAGTAGCTTATGCCAAATCCATACTAAGAGATGGAGGGCAAGGCAAATTATGAAGAGAGAAATCACAGTAATATTCATGACTTCCCACAGCTACACATTTTTAAAAAATATGCATATACTTATGACCAACTGAAGTCTCATAGGCAAAACCAACAGGTCTGCACTAATGATGAAGAAGATGCACTGATATGTCCTGTATCCATGTAGTTCTAGTTTCTGAATCCATGTATAGGTGTCAAATATGATAGCAAGAAGGAAAGGGTGGTCTTTCTCTATCTCCTCTAAAACATACCAAGTATAGTAAAGATAATCAATAAATATAGTTTAATGCAAAATTTTGTTAAGAAATTATTTATGAAGCAAGGATTTAAAGGATAGAATTTTGTAAAAATAGGACGCAAGATTAAGATAATGAAGCAACTGATAAAGGGAATGAGAATGATGAAGTTGAGGGATTAAGCAGAGATAAAATTAGAGCATGCATATTATTTCTTCTTCTTACCCTCATCAAATATGTGACATAGTATGAGGCATGTGTGTGGCCTGTGGTGGAAATAATTGGAATAGGATAGAGTAAGAAGATTCGAGGTTGAAGAAATGACTGCTAAAGAATTCCAGGGAAAGCTATAGAATTAGGAATTCAGAGAGGAAGGCTGGGATATAGTCTTATTTCTGAACACAATACAGGTTGTAGAATATATAAATAAATGTTGAAATAATAGGTATGTATAAAATTGTAGGATTGTTAAGTGATGAGTTGCTTTGAGCAATATTTGTAGATTTAGAAATGATGTTTTCACTCACACGTGTAATTTGAGAAACTTAACAGAAGATCATAGGGGAAGGGAAGGAAAAATAAGTTACCGAGAGGGAGGCAAACATAATAGTCTCTTTAATACAGAGAAAAAACTGAGGGTTATTGGGAGTGGGGGACTGGGCGGGGTGGGGGGAATGGCTGACGGGTATTGAGGAGTACATTTGTTGGGATGAGCACCGGGTGTTTTATGTAAGTGATGAATCATGGGGATCTACTCCTGAAGCCAAGACTACACTGTATGCGAGCTAACTTGACAATAAATTACTTAAAAAAAGAAGAAAAGAAAGAAATGATGTTTTCACAGATAGAAAAGAAGATCCATTAAAAAAAAAAAACTTTTGGAAAATCCACAATCATAGTTTGGATAAATTGATTTTCTTTTGGTTGTACTTTATGCGAATCTAAAAGTGACTGAGACAATGAGCATTTAAGAGTCCATTGACACTTATGAGTCTACTTTAACCTTGGTAAAAAGCCAAAAAGACGACCAAGACTATAGGGTTGTGTTCTGGCAGGCCACTGTGCTTTTTTCTCATTTGGTCCGTGTTCTTTTCATTTTGAATAAAAATTTCTTCTCCTCTTTCTCCCCTTTTCTTCCTCCTCCTTTTTTTTTTTTTTTTTTGGAAAAAAAATGGCTGTGCAGGTCTTAGTCTAACCTCTCCATGGAATTTTTATTGCCCCATCACTACACCAACAGCACTGTATCCATATTCCTATCATAACATTGCTATGCAATTTTAAAACTTTTTTTTGAAATTTCTCTTCCTCAGTACATAGTGGTCTTTCTGAGAGTATGTAACAGGTCTTACTCAAATTCTCATTTTAATCATCTAATCATTGCTGGCGCATGTATGACCCCTGTAATATTTGATGAGATACGTTGTGAAGTGTACTCCTCCACCTACCTTGTGTATTATCCACTAGTAAAATACACAAGAATTGTATCTTTGTCTTTGATTTTCTTATTAACCAACAGTGAACTTCAAAGATATCTTCCCCAACCTCAGT
Source organism: Mungos mungo (assembly GCA_004023785.1). NCBI lineage: Eukaryota > Metazoa > Chordata > Mammalia > Carnivora > Herpestidae > Mungos > Mungos mungo. The sequence goes on along the minus strand of PISW01016581.1, from coordinate 2,202 downwards.
AACCCAAGTTTACATATATATATTCTCCTTCAGGAAAGAATTTCCCAAACTATTTTATTTTGCTAAACGTGATTAGCTTCAAATGGCTGCAGTTGTTTTCTAGGTACTTACTTGTTTTGTTCTGGGCTTAAAGTAGAGTACACTAATCGTCATATGTATTTATCTCTGATGAATGCCATTCAGTTCTGACTTCCCGCATGTTCAAGTCTTCGTTAAATTTGAATGAAAATTTTCAGCTCAGTGATAACTGTCTCTGATGTTGATTTCTCCAAATCTTTAATTAACTGTAAATGAGTTTATAGGTTTCCCATTGTTAAGAAGGGTGCTAAAAAACTAAATCCCCTGAAATTCTTCTGTGCAATGAATAGGGAGGCACCCATAATGCTGCTAATATCCCAGATAAAAACCAATTTTGGTAGAAAATGAATTATATTGGTAAAGTTCTCCTGAGTTCTCCCTCTCTATGTAAGTCTGAGATGATGTTTGAAAATGGTCTAGTGCAAACAATTATCCAACCTCCAGGTGGCCCATCCCCATAGCATTTCTGTAAAGGGTATTTTATTGAGTAGGCTCTCCAAATGATAGCCTCCTCTGTATTAACCAAATTTTTGAATTCATTCATTATACATGAAAATGCTCGGACAAGTATTTCCTTCTCATTTTTCAATCATTTTTCAAAATGATTATCACAATTTCTTTTATTTAAAAACCAGTTATGACTAGATGGCAGGGTATTTCTGAAATACTATTAGAAATTATTTGCTAGTCTGCATCCTATTTAATTTCTTTATTTAATGAACTTTTATAATTAAGAGTTTTTATGTGCCAGACCATTTATAATACATGTGAATAAACTAGCATAAGTGGGTTTTTTTGCTCACAAAATCAGACATGAGTTTCACTAGCACACACACACGTACGTACATGTGCTTACATGCACGCACACACACACAAAGTTGTACACTTTCCTTTTAGTGCTTTCAGGTCCCTAATAGTAGAGATTATAAATACCAAAAAAATCACCATGCACTTTAACTCTGTGTAAAAGTACCTGATATGCATAGTCTGAAACTTTATTTTCCAGTCTGATTCTATCTAGATTCCTGATCATGAGCTTCTTTATTTTTCTTCTTCCTTCCTTCCTTCCTTCCTTCCTTCCTTCCTTCCTTCCTTCCTTCCTTCCTTCCTCTCTCTCTCTCTCTCTCTCTCTCTCTCTCTCTCTCTCTCTTTCCTGATCATGAAGTTCTATGTGGCAGAGAGAGATTTTTTTTTCCTTAGCCCTTCTTCATGTCTAACATTTTCTAGTAGGGAAAATGGCAGCAGACTCAGGGGGATTCTAGTGCTCTTTTATACTCAAGTAAGGATAGGATAGCAGAATATGGGAAGAATAAGTTATATTCATTCTGAGTGGAAACAAAGAAAGGTTACAGTGCTGTTTTACATTTCATTAGGAATCTAGACAAAGGGAGAAGAGAAGAATTCACTAATGAGAAGTCGATAATTGTAGCTGATGCACACAAAGAATTGTGCAAACACTGTGGCGGAAAAAAATGGCCCTGCCTAATGACACCCAGTTCCATCCTTCTTCATTCCTCCTCCTGGGTATCCCAGGGCTAGAAGATGTGCACATTTGGATTGGATTTCCCTTTTTCTTTGTGTATGTCGTCGCACTCCTGGGGAACACTGTTGTCCTGTTTGTGATCCAGACTGAGCATAGTCTCCATGAGCCCATGTACTACTTCCTGGCCATGTTGGACTCCATCGACCTGGGCTTGTCCACAGCCACCATCCCCAAAATGCTGGGCATCTTCTGGTTCAGCCTCAGGGATATATCTTTTGAAAGCTGCCTTTCCCAGATGTTTTTCATCCACTTCTTCACTGCCATGGAGAGTGTCGTGTTGGTGGCCATGGCCTTTGACCGCTATGTTGCCATTTGTAATCCCCTTCGGTACACCATGATCCTCTGCAGCAAAATCATCAGCATCATTGCAGGCATTGCTATCCTGAGGAGCCTGTACATGGTGGCCCCCCTGGTGTTTCTCCTTCTGAGGCTGCCCTTCTGTGGGCACCGCATCATCCCTCATACCTACTGTGAGCACATGGGCATTGCTCGCCTGGCCTGTGCCAGCATCAAAGTGAATATTATGTTTGGCCTTGGCAACATTTCTCTCCTGTTATTGGATGTGCTCCTGATAATTCTCT
>PISW01016580.1:0-12879 GCA_004023785.1 Mungos mungo | reverse complement strand
AATGATAAATTCTTTTGTTTTCATATATGGTAACTAGATTTCTAGAATAAGTTAAACTAGAAGGTTAGAACATCAAAGTAGGGTAGTAAAGTACAACAATTTACGTGTAGTTTAAAACATAAGATCGATTCAGGCCAGCAAGGGTTGAGGAGAGCCATTTACTGAGTTGGTAGATGCTAATCTAAAGCTACTGACAACTATTCTCCAAAAAATCTTGATGTAGTTTCTAAGACTTTGAAATTATAAAGTCAACTCAACAACCTCAAACAGACTTCCACAATCTCACCTCTTGTTGGATCTATTTTACCCTTTAACCCCTCATATTAGGAGGGGTAATATATTGCGTTGACTATTAAGGATTAACTGTAGTTTTCAAAGTTGGCTGGGCATTGGAATCAGTGGAGATTTTCACATGTTTTTCTTTTTAAACTATAGATTCCTTGGTACCAATTCAAGCTTTTTTACTTGAAGTCTGGAATCTGCATTTTTAATAAATTCCCCCAGTGATTCTGATGCATTATTTCAGAATCACTGTTGAGAACATCAACACCATTTGCAATGAATTAGAGTTATTTGTATATCGTCTTTTCATCCTGTAAATTTTAAATTAGAAGATGGGGCTTTAATTTTATTTTATTTTGTTTACTTATTTGTATTATTATTATTATTTTTTTTTTTGGATGATCCCAACCCTATTTCTTGGTGTAGAGCCAGATACATCTCAGTTTGAATTCTGGCCCTGCACTACTAACTACATGACGGGAAAATTACAAAACTTATGTGAGCTCCAGTTGGTTATGTACTTGCATATAAATCAAAGGCTGTAAAATATAAATAAGGTGATGTGTCCAGCAGGTAATAATATATGTTAATACATTACATAATAACATATAACATATGACATAAAACATAATAATATGTTTTTTAAAATAAATTGTAACTAGTGGTTATAGTAGTAGAGAGAGTGGTATCACAGCAGTTGTAGTGGTCATATTAGTAGTACCTGCTCAATAAATACCTTTTTTAAAAAAAATAAGTTACTTTGAAAGAGAGTCAGCATGAGTGGGGGAGGGAGAGAAAGGGAGAGAGAGAATCTCAAGTAGGCTCGGTGCTGCCAGTGCAGAGCCTGACATGGGGCTAGAATTCACAAAACCACGAGATTATGACCTGAACCTAGACCAAGAGTCAGAGACTTAACTGACTGAGCCACCCAGGCACCCCAATAAATACCTTTTGAAAATAACTAAGGAACAAACAAAAACGATCTATTTCATCTAGAAGAAATAAAGCTCTCAGCATCAACTAATACCTGTATGAGAAGTAAATGGGATCAATTAATGTAACCTTCATCTCAGAGAGTGGGAAATATAGGAAAGGGAAGCAACAGGTACAGTCTATCAACAAATAGCAACTTTGATTCTGTTGCCTCTTCATCGGTCAGCAGGTAAAAGGTGGTCTAGATCTGTGCATCTAAACCTGTTGGCTACATCACTTAAGATGCCCCTGTACATTTACATTTCTCTCTTCTCACCAGCTCCCCACAAAAGGTAGACATTAAAACAAACAAACAAACAACAAACAAAACATACTGCCAGATCATGAATAATGTACTTCTATATGTATTGGGTACAGATGGCAGTAAAGGGAGTGGATCAGGCAAAAGGTCCTCCCTAAAAATGATGGCTCAGTCACCCTGATGTTCTCTGGACTTCTCTTTGACCTCTCTAGAGAATAAGACATAAAATCTATGACAATATTCTAAGATTCACCCTAGATATCCTTGACTGACTCAGTTACTGTGTGGTACCAAAATGACTTCTGGCAACACATCCCCCTCCTGCCCATGCTCACCTCCTTCTCCTCCCCCCCTTTCCATTCTGAGTTCTTTATTGGTTGTCTCCCCTTTTCCTCCTATGTTCTCATAATTCATTTCATTTTTCTTTTCCCTTTTTTTTCTTCGTCCATTTTCTATACCTTTGAACCTATCTACAATTCTTACTTACAGTTCTTAGGTACAAAAGTTCACAAAGGGCTTAGCAGCTAGAGGATTCCTGCAGGATCTTGAGGCTAACTGGGAGGATACAGGAAGTAAGAACAATACCACAATAAAAGAATAATAACATTTTTATTCAAATGATTTTAAAGGTGTGTCTTAAACATATACGTGTGTTTGTTTTGCTCAGTAGGCATGTGACAGAATATGTGCATTTCACTCATGCCATTGCTCCCCAACAAAATTTTATTCAAAATGTGATTTCTTACCTTATTTTGCAGTGACAGTTTTAGTCAATATTAAGGACTCCGTAACAAAAATACAGACTCTAAGCCCTATGGAAGAAAAGCATATCCTAGGGAGGACTCCATAGCTAAAAAATGAGTTTTGGGGTAATTTTTCTCTGACAGGCTCTGGTGTATTCCTTAACCTCCTGCTTTACTTAACCCAAGGAGACCTGGCCATGGGGACAACATATTATTCCATGACTTTCTAACTTGTCCTTCAATTAACCACCACAGCATTACGGCACTTGGCAGTGCTGTGCCGGAGTCACATGAAACAAATGTGCCCTTCTGCTGATAAAACTTTGCTATCTGTGGAGATATTTTAGCCTGATGCCTGGATAATTACATGTGTAACTCACATTAGAGATTCACAGTGACTTGAGGCGAGTGCACCCAGCATGGACACACAGAGCCCTGCACTGATGTGGTGGCCCTTTGCCATCATCGGTCATTGAAGTGGCAGCTGCAATAACCTCCATGAGATCTGCACTCTCAATAATCATCTGGTGCTGCCCATGTTCTCACTCCATCAAGTGAGGGCAAGAACCTTCTGGCCCATGGGGGTTGGGCATACACTGAAACAGGATGTCATGTGCTTTACAAAAGTCAAGGATGGTTCACAGGCCTCTCAGGGCAAAGAAGGGTAAGATAGAAAGAAAAACTAGCGTTTATAAAAACTTAGAAAATATCAGGCCTTGTGTTAAACACTTTCACACATGTCATATAACTTAATTCTCACAATAACCCAGCAAAGAAATTAAGATAATTACCCAAGATCACCCAGCTAGTTTGAAGCAGACTAGAGATCAGGTTTCCAAGTTTCCTAAGAAAAATGGGAGAAAATAGGAAAGGGAAGTATGGGAAATTCTTTCTACCAAAATGAGCATAACATTTATCCCATTTATTCACACATTCAACCGACAGATACTCATTTCAACATGGTGTGATACTTAAGAGCCAGGCTCTGGAATTAGATTGAGTTCAAATCCTAGCTCTAACATCTACTAATTATACAAGCTAGATAATCTTCTTACCCTCTATATACATTAGTTCTCTATTTATGAGATTAACTAATCCCTAAAAATGAGATTAACAATAGTATCCTCCTCACAGAATTGTTCTGAAGGTGAATAAATTATCCAAGCAAAACTATCAAGCACAATACCTGAAACATGGCAACGATTTGAAGAAACTCTGATAGAGCTCATAGGCTGGTGGAGAAGAAAGGCACATAAACAGATAAATTACAATACAACATGCCAAATACTAAAATAAAGTTAAAAAGAAAATTCAGCGGGAGCCCAGAGGAGAATCCCTACCTAGCACTTCCCATCCTATAGAATGTGAAATGAGTCCACCTTAATAAAAGGAAAACAAAACTCACAATGTTATCTATGGAAACTGGCTGTGTCAGAAAATAGCTATGGGTTTAACTGGTAAAGACAGATAAGGTAGTTCCAGGGGCCATTTTTTTTTTACTCAGAACTCCCCTGCCTGCTTCTGAAAGCCCTCTGGGGTTGGTATGGAGAGCTTAGCTTGACCATTAGTGCTGCTGTTTTTAGAGCTGTCAACATTTATATAAAATGAACTCCTCTTATTCAAACACGCCATATATAAGACCTAAGAATGAATCATTTTCCCTTAAAAAAAAATAAAAGAGACTATCACAATTCTCCGAAAACAAAAAGCAAAGTCAATTTCTAGTTTTTTGTTTAATCTACTAAATGATGATGATATTTTAAAAAATATAAATCAGACAAAAAATATCATCTAAGGTAAAAAGGACACTTGAACACCTTTAGACTGACTCTAAAATTCAGTATTTCACCTCAATTTTCTTTTTTTTTTCCCTCTCTCCAGTACTGTACTTTACCTACTCACTAAACTGAATGTTTGGCAATTTCCCTAAACTTGTCTCCATGTTGTCTGGACCTCCAGACCTTGCACATTCCAGGCCCTCCATTGTGGTTGGTTCTACCAATATCCTAATCTCTATGTCTCACATTCTATTTACCAAGCCTCCAAGATTTACCCAGATGCCTGAAGCCACTTTAAGGAATCAAAAATTTTCTTGATGTAAAAAGGACCCTGTACCATCTATGCTTTCTTTTTCTAGTCCTAGACTAGTTTTAGATAGCCTCTTAAACCTAGACCCATAGCATATGGCATACATTTTTAAAAATTAGAGGAGGGAAATCTATGAATCTGTGTTGGGGTAGAGAGGCAGAGCAAAAGGGGGAAAATACCACAATCAGTCAATTGAGTATCTGTTATATGACAAGTACTATAGGCACTCTTCATTGGCTACATAAGAAATAAAATACAGTAACTACATTTAAAGATTTTATGCTTAAAGATATAAGACATACACCCAGAGAATGATTATTTACATATGTAAATATGAAATAATAATAGCATCTGACATTTTGCTGAGTGTTTATTATTTCAAGAACTGTTATTAAGTGATGAAGTAATATCTCTGTCTCCTATCATCTATCTACCAACCTGTCTATTTCCTCATTTAATCCTCTCCAGAACTCGAGGGGGTGGGAACTATTATTATCTCCATTTTTACAGAAGAGAGAATAAAAGCATAGAACCATCACTCAATTAGGAAATGATGAACTGATGAGTGCAGATTTCATGTCCTTGATGTGTCTTCCGTATACGATAAATAGGTAACTTTTGGAATATCAAAGACATGTTCAAAAACTAACAGTGTTTGAGCGTTGGGGGGAGCCAGTGTATTCAAATAAGAATCCCATGCTCAGAGAGAAGGGAGTTAGAAAAGAAAGTACTGTTTGAGCAGGTGGAGGAGATCATGTGTAATATCTGGGATAGCTAAGCCTCAGCAAAGTCATAGAGATGACAGCAACTATGATTTCTGTGCAGAGACTTAGGGAAAGATACAGACTACTAGGTGAAAAAATGATACTTAACATGGGACCTAGGCCATAGTTGAAATATTTGAATAATTCAAGCAGTATGGAGCCATCTTAGGTACTAGTGAAGCAGTAGTATCCTGGATTGAAACCAATGATCACTGGGAATTACTTCTGAGCAGGATATCACATTGTATCACATAATCCTATAGTCTCTACAAAATTCTGTCCTTGTTATATTTTTTTAGGCTGTTTTAGGTTTTATTATTCATCACATGCCCTCCATACCCAGCAAAGTCCCTGGGAAATGATATGTGATCATAAATAGCTGTCGAATGAATGAATGTAGGAAAATAAATTTGGATGAAAATAGGATAGGGCAGTATGGGAAGTTAAATAAAATGAGGTGGTATGAGTTAATAAGAGTTAATATCAAAATGAAGTGAAGGAGAGTGAAAGTAGAGAAGAGGGATACTTACTCGATTTAGCTGGAGAGATGGTTGAGTGTTCGTGCAATGAAAAGAGCCCAAATCTAGTCTGCACGACTTTAAAGGAGAAAATGAAGCCAACAGATACAGCCTATGATTTTTGTTTTTAATGAGCAGCAGGAAAAGAGGTTTGCAAGTAAGCAACTGGATCAAAAATCCATTTATTTTAAAAAGCCAGAAGTCTCTTCACTTAAACTGTTAATCCAAGTGTCTTCCATAAACTCAGTAATAAAACAGTCATTGCTTATGGCTGCAAAGTTGCATCAAATCCTTTGAGTACCTTGGACAACGTACATGGCACTAATCAAAAGCCGGGGTTTGAATAAGAGATTGTATGAACTAGATATTGAGAAATTAAATCATTCATCTAAAGGATTCATAGCAAGTCACAGGCAGATGTAGAACCCTGTTTCCATTTAGTCTTTATCCCAGGAGAAGGAAGGGATTCGGCATGACCATCTCTGACACTCTTCCAGTGTAAGTTTCTCTAACTCTTGAAGACTTTCTCCCTACTGCTATTCTCTAATCAGTGAGCACCCTGACTCTCCCAAGCCAACTGCCAGCCTGACCGAAATAAATGATCCTTAGCTGTCTAATTACCTCCAGGAAAGGTTTCTATTATCCCATGGTATAATTTTAGCTAACTTAAGATTGTAAGAAAAGTTAAATAACAAAAGAAATTAAACATAATTCTGATAGCATTCAAAGTACACATCTATTTAAATGCCAATGCCCACGTGAAGGCAAAATTCATGGAAACAAAACTCAGTGCAATATATTATGTTTGGATACTCTAACAAGTACTTCTTTAAATATTTTCTCTGAAAGGAAGGACTAGGGGATGATAAAGATAACTAAATGCTGTAAGAGTAGTGATCCATTTGACAGAGAGAATCAAAGCTCTGAGTGATTTTAAATAGAAATGCAAACTCCAAATCTTCACTCTACCAGGCTGAGACTCTTTCCACAAGACTTAGGAGAAATGGAGAACAGGGAAAGAAAAAGAAGCAGAAGGCCAAGTTTGAGGTTCAATATTTTATGTCCTAAGCTACTTAGAGGTGAGTTCCTTTACTGAGACAAAATAGTGCTGGGGGGCGGGGGGGGTAGGATTGGAGAATAATGAAAACAGTAATTTGTAAACTGAATTCATGGATCATAGCCCATTTTTCCTTAAACGGTGGCATTCATTGAATGTCACAGGAATACACTTGTTTTACAGAAAAGTCATATGCACATTAGACTAGATTTACTATGCCTCCTTTCCTCTATAAAAAAGTGAACAGATTAAAGAATGAGATTCCCCTGCAATTTGGGTATACATATTCCCAACTGCAAGTAGTATTTTGTCAGCCATGTTGGAGCGATTAGTTTCACTATGTCATGCATCACCCCAGATTCCCGATTCAGAAGAGTCTTGTTTAGAGATAGATAGGTGATTTCTCCTTCTATTTTGTATCTTGCCAGCACCATCACCATTCATTTCATATTAAATGTGAAAATCCATCCATACCAGCAGGCATAGCACTTGGAAGGACTTGCATGCACTTAGCAAATTCATTAAACATAAACATTAGTGAACAAAGATTTTTTAAAAATCAAATGATATCTCCCATTTAAATAAATATAAAAAGAGGAATATTAGCTGAAGAGTGTGTACATGAGAAAGAAAAGGGATGTGTGTTAAATTTCTCATCTCCCTTTGGATCGGCACCCCTCTAAAGGTCAGCACACTAGCCTCAGGTTTAATTCCCTTTCTTGCTGCAACTGTTCAGAGGTAAATGCTCGCTTTTTATTAAAAATCAAAAGCACAGGAGCTTGTAATCCTCTAGACTCAAAGTTTTTTTTTTAATAAAAATGGAAAGTTTAGCTCAAAGCAATAGCAGCTAAAATTAGAGTGAAATCAGCAGCTGTTCCCCAGGGAAGATGGAAAACCAAACAACAGTTTTTTTTTTTTTCATTGACTACAATTTATGTTGTATTTTTTCCTTCTTTAAATTGGAAGGCTTTCCAAACATTTGCATATGTCAGCAAAACAATACATTATGTTTATAACCCCCAACCTCTACTCTGAAATGATGTCAAGACACCAGTCTTTCAGGTAAATGTGTAAGAAAACTGCTGTTGTGTTTCCAATGTTGCACAGCCCTTGGAAACAATGGCTGTAAATAATAGCACTGATGAGGCATTAATCTGTACCACCAATTAAATTTTCCTCCATTTTTCCCTCGGCACAGCTCTGTCAGCACACATGGCATTTGTCACAAGCTAGAAGTGCTAGATTCTCCGAGGGTGCCTTGGCATCTAGCTGATTGCGTTGCTCAGAAATCATGGTCAGAATGGGTCAGGGATCAAATATGGAGACAAAGCCTAAATGTCATTTATGCTCACTCTCACCTCCTCTTTCCACCCTGTTTTCTGCCCCATTTGTCCACTGTCCCTTTGATACTTAAGGGTAACTAAGCTAATTGTGGTAATTGTCTTGCAACAGATACATATATCAAACCATTATGTCCTATACCTAAAACTAAGACAATATATACATTAATTATATCTCAATAAAAAAAAAGGCATACCTCACACCATTTACTACCCCAAACCCAATCCTCATTACAGGTGCAACACTAGCCCATGATAGGAGTATCATAAGCAAGCAGTGAATGGAATCCCATGCTTGGATGACCTTACTCAACCTTTTTTCCATCATCTGACTTCAGGATCATTGTGAGGGCATCTGGGCTATGCATTTTTCTTCCAACGTTCTTTTATGCAAGAGCTTCCTGAGACAAACCTACCCCTTACCTTTCTCAATGATTTCTATGTGAGGATATCTTTCTATGGGAGATATTACAAAAGAGAATCCTTCTTTCTACATACAGGAACAGGTTATATAAAGAATAGCCATGGTCATTATTAGCAGTTCACCTTTGCTAGGTGCTTACAATGTGTCCTGTACCATGTAAGAGGCATTTCAGTTTCTTTCTAACTGAACCTTAACAATTCTTATGAGGAAGGTGCTATTATTGATACTTTATCTTTGAGAAAATGGACTTCAAGGATTAATTAGTTGAGATCATACAGCTGGTAAGTGATGGAACCTGGTTCAAATTTACTTAATTTGACATTCATTCTTTAATATTAGTGTTAATGTATCAGAGATGCTCTCCTACTTACACACACACACACACACACACACACACACACACACACACACACACATTCTTAGATCCTGAAGATAATGGAGTAAATGGCTTCTAAATCTCTCCTATTCTTCCAAAACCAACTAATTCGGTCAAATATGGGGCTGGTGCTGAGAGTGAGTTTAAAATGTAAATTTGGTCCCAGTTATTTTCAACAAACTTCCATGCTCTAAGCCTGTCATTTAGAATAGTTCTTTTTCAAAATTCATCCATTCTACATTGGGCTTAATGAAGTTCAATTAGTATGTGAAATAATGACACAAGAATATAATTTGAGGAAGACACATGATGAATGCAATACTATTTCAAGGGAAGACAGAGTATTTATGGAACAAAAAAAGAGATCTGTAGTTACATTATCCACTGAAGCAACACTATGTTGTAAGGGTCATCAACCCATATGTTTTATAACATAAACTGATCAACAGAAAGTATTAGGAGAATATTTCCCTTGGGTGTACAGTTTGGGATAATTAGACACATTTGAGGGATTTTACACCTTTGTCAGTTGCATCCTACACTAGCCATTTTGAGAACTGATAAACTGATGGCCACTTGTGGTATAGTAATTTTATGACCCAATATAAAAATAAATTTTATTGTATTGTATTACTGAAGTGGCTATAACTATTCCATTGAGTTGTCATATGGATATATGCCTGCCTACTTTATGTGAACTCAACCAAGGATATCCAGATGTTCTTCAATATAGTTTGGGGCTCTGTAAGTAGGCTAATGGTTTTGTTTTAAAAGAAATATTAGTAGTAGATGTATTCTTGATACACAAGTCACATGCAAACACCACCCTTACAACAACATTACTTGAGTCTGCTTATTTTATGTTATACATGGAGGCATATTGTTTACCTAGAAGATTTAGAACTTATTTATTTGGGGCTGCAAACTTTTCAAAATTTGCTATCTTATTCCTTTAGACAGATGGCAACTTTAAAAGACATTATAAATGGACAAATCTTCTTAAACTCCAAACTCACATAAGGGGATTTAGTAACCACTTATTGGATCATATTCTTCCCATCCAAGTCTTTCAATCTTTTTATTCCTTGTTTCTTTCAGTCTTCTTTTTTCCACCTTTTTCTCTCTCTATCCCTTCTGCCCCCTCCTCTATTTCCCAACCCTTCTTTCCTCCTTCGTTCTTTCTTCCCTATCCCCTGCTCTGCAAACTGGATTAGGCCAACAAGAATACAACATTTGCATTTTTTTCAAACCATTAACAGAACCAACTTTACTTTTTGTGTGTGAGCATCGGGACAGAATATATAAAACTGAGTACATGTCAAGGAAAACTGGCTACTTAGTCATCCCACAAGTTTTAATTTGGAAAATTTGGTTATAAAGTAGATTTACTACAAAGGATAAGGTCTTTCTGTGAAGATATATTGTCCAGTGAGCCAGGAAAAAAACCAAAACCTCCAAACTCAGTAAGAGCAGGGATTATAGAAGAGCAAGGATGCAAAAAAACCCAGGAGTTCATTATTTTTTGTCTATCATAAAAATGACTTGTCTACTATCTACAAATCTTCATCTCTGGATGCATATTTCTGTTCCTAGTGCCACTTGCATTGTGAATCCCTTCCTCTTACCTTTGCATACATTTCTTCAACTTCATAACTTCTGGTTAGTCAGTGTGTTTTCTCACAACTCAAGCTTATTAAGACAATTAACTCATGGGTTCACTGTATGATTCAGATTCAATTTCCTTGGCTAACTAAACCATTTTGTAGTAATACCTCTAATTCAAAGTCCAAAACAAATTACTTAGCCCATTTTATCATTTTACATTGGCCAGTTTATAGATTCAATTCCCAGTAAGCAGACACCCATTCCTGCCCAGGGAATTGTGGTAGGGTTGAAGTTGAGAATAGTTTGGGCTGGAGGAGGCAAGAGGGCAAGAGCATAACACAGATAGTTTCCCAGCAGAGGCCATAGGTGAAGAGTGGGACACTTTCCTTCAGAGAGGCTGTATACATTGCAGGCACCATAATAGAAATGTCTAATTGAGACATTATAAGCAGTATTTTTTATACCACCCTATTCTTCAGATTATCTGGTCCAGCTATTTCTGTACCTAAATTCTTTTCCTCCCTGGTAATTTTCCTTATTTCTACCATTACTCCAAAAAAGCTGTTTATCTAAGATTCTCAAGTTCTTAGATAAGCAGAATCTTTTTCTACTTAATGTCTAATTCCATTATCTCTTTATGTTGATACTAACTCTTCCAACGAATATGTAGGCCAACTGACAAGCTTTGGCCACCACCCTCAGAAATTCTTTGAACATACTGTCCTGCTTTCTAAACACAAAGATCTCTCAGCTGCCTCATTTAGAACATTCTCTTAGCTTCATCAGACTTTTTCATTTATTGCTCATGAAGATTGAAGAACTAAACACCCCAAACAATCTTCAGGTCTTCTTCCTTGGGTCAAATTGCAATTGTTCAAAGAATCATTCATGGTAATTCCTGCAAGTAACATTTGAGAAGGAAGGCTTTCACTACTGTTTATTTGATTAAATTTTCTGTAGGTTTGACCTGTGGCAAATTGCTTTAGGAAAGTAGGCATAATTGAAAATACTTCCTTTGAAGTTCTTTATGAAAAGAAAAAGGGATAATTTTCTTTCTACAGATAATATTTAAGAGTATTCCTCCTAAGGACAATGAGAAATTTGCAGGTGCCATGATATCTAATGCAGTCTTTAAATTCTTCAAATCTCTATTTCTCACCTTCCTACCCATATCAAATCATCAAGCATAATATTCATTTATTCACTAACTCAGAAAATATCTGTTGAGAATCTACTCCTAAGAACCAAGAATTGTAGGTACAGAAAGATACAGTTCCCATTCCAACCCTTATAGAAAAGATACAGTTCCCATTCCAAACCTTATAGAACTTAAGAGCACAGTCTGCCTGTTTTTCTTGTTTTTAAGTATTAATAACTATCCCATGGTTATATTGCCCAAAGTAGCCCCAATCTCCAAACCCACCTTGAAAGGTAGTGGAATCTCTATCCCGTAGGTGAAAAACGTGAGGCTCAGTTGACATACTGAGTTGAATTATCTCAACCTCATAGAGCTAGCACTTTGCAGAGCCAGGATTCAAGCCAGGCTCTCTGTCTCTAAGGACAGTCTTCGCAGTTCAGCACAAAGCCCAAAAGATTAGTTAACATCTATCATTTGTATATCTAGGGATTAGAGTTCTAAAGGGGTTTAAATAACTATTTCCTATCTTAATGTATTTTATAATCTAGTCAGAAAAAATAACATATAAAAACTATTTTCTCACTTCTTTTTTATTCAGTCTTCGAAATCCATCATTTTACTTATTTATTTATTTATTATATTTGCATATAGTTGACACACGTTACATTAGTTTCAAGTGTGCAACATAGTGATTCAACTTCCTTATATGTTATGCTATGTTCACCATAAGTGTAGATACCATCCATAAATATACTTACTATAGAAGCCTACTACAATACCATTGACTGTATACTCTATGCTGTGCCTTTTATCCCCATGCCTTATTCATTCCATAACTTGAAAACTGTATCTTCCACTCGCCTTCATCCATTTTGCCTATTCCTCTATTGCTCTTCCCTCTGGTAACCACCAGTTTGTTCTCTGTATTTATGATCTGATTCTGCTTTTTATTTCTTTATTCACTTGTTTTGTTTTTTAGATTCTACATATGAGTGAAATCATTTATTTTTTATTTTTTTATATTTATATTTTTATTTTTTTTCCGTAATATTTTATTGTCAACTTGTTTTCCATACAACACCCAGTGCTCTTCCCATAAGTGCCCTCCACAATCACCACCACCTCTTTTCCCCCCTCCCCCTTCCCCTTCAACTCTCAGTTCATTTTCAGCATTCAATAGTCTCTCAAGTTTTACATCCCTCTCTCTCCCCAACTCTCTCTCCCTCCTCTGCTCCCCCGTGTTCTCCATTAGGTCTCTCCTGTTTTCCTGTTAGACCTATGAGTGCAAACATATGGTATCTGTCCTTCTC
>PISW01016579.1:0-12725 GCA_004023785.1 Mungos mungo | reverse complement strand
TTGTCAGTAGTGTGGTTTGCAAATTTTCCCAGTCTGTATCTTGCCTTTTCATTCTCTAATGGGACTTCCTCAGAGCAAAAGCTTTTAATTTTTATAACTTTGCAGAGTTTTTAAGTTGCCAAGAAGTCCAATTTATGTGTCTTTCCTTTTATGACTTGTCTTGCTTCATTCCAAGGATCTCTGAGCTTTTCACTACCTGGCTTATGCACCAAGCTCATCTCCTACAAATCATTGTCAAGTTCAGCAACCAACCAGGGAAAGTAGGATTTATGGGTTAGACCTTAAGAGTGAAGTATTGAGCACAGGGTATTACATGTAAATGAGGAATCACTAAATTCTACTCCTGGAACCACTATATGTTAACTAACTTGAATTTAAATTAAAAAAAATTTAAAGGATGAATAATTATATCTTTTATGGATTATTTATGCTTTGGAGTGGTGGTAATAATGAGCTCTCTGGCATTAAACCACATGCTTGTAAAATCTGAAACAGTTTCTAAACTTTTTTTTTTTAATTCTCCACCTGCCCATAGAAGTTGGGCCCAGGTGCCTCTTTCTAGGTTAGCACATAGCAACTCATGCCTAGGACAGCAGAGTCACTTCTCAACTTCTCAGCCTTCAGCTGGCCTGGATGCAGTGTGCACAATGTTTTTACACAACTAGATAGAACCTTTACAGAATTTTATCACTATTACCTTAAAAAACACTAATGAAGTAAATATCAAAAATGATAGAGTTTCAACTATGAGGCATTAAAGACTTTTATAGTATCATTGATGGTCTCTGTTCCGTGATGGGGGAGATAGGGCATGGCAACTTGTTCAGTGGCTGCCTTTCCTTAGATCCTTCCTCACTTCTTCTCTTTCCCCTAAGCCCAACCAGAAGACCTTGCCAATTTTGTTGGTTCAGAAAGGATTCTTTCTTTTAAACCATTCTAGAGATTTCAAATTGTGTAGTCAATTAATAAAAGATTCATATTCCAGCTCTGACACTTAAAGCTGTGAAAAGATTCTTGACACTCAATTTCTATTCTGGAATAAAATATTCAGGAATTATACTTACTGATCTGTATTGTTTCATAAATAGCACCTTTACATTGAGAAGGTAATTGTTAAAAGTGGCTGTCTTGATTCTATTTCACTATGATAGTCATGCATCAATACATCAATTTTTTTTACTAGGGCAATAACATAACTGTCTTGATGGATTCCAGTGTTCTGGAATGTTTGTTTCCTCTTCTCTATGTCCTCTGCAACCTCTAGAATTAATATAACCAAAAGGCTTTCCACTTCCTAATATTTCTTCTGAAAAGTCAGACTTTTTATAGATGTAATATCTGCCATATATACTGTAAACACATTGCCTTGACCCAAGTTTCCTGGATGACATCCAAGAAAATATCTGGTTTGGTGTCATCCTAATACCAACAACCATCTTAGGTACTGTCATAATTTTTATTTCCTCTCTGCTAATTAAATGCATGTACTGTCTTCTGCATCCCTTCCCAAGATGCTCACCAGAAAGCTCTCAATACTGTAGTCCCCATATCTGTGTCACCATCCTCTTTTGTGGACTTGGGATCTCCACAACCATTACCCAGAAGTTTGGGGTCACATCTCACCTCATATCTACATCCTGTTTGCAAGCATCTGTATTTTGGTTCCATCTATGCTAAATCACATTATTAATGGCACCAAGATCAAATACCTGTGACCCAGGCAGGTAGCATGTTCTTTGTAAAACAAAAATGACTGTTAATGATAGAATCAAATACACTACATTTCTCAGAAAACGATCCATGCTTGATATGACTTTAAGCATCGTTATGTGAGAAGGAACAAATGAAAAACCAGTCAAATGAGTCCATGTGTTTGTATTTCTAGTGCTATTGCATCAGGGAGGTTTTCGTGAATGACTCTTCCAAAACCTTTAATCAGTCATTAGATATTAGTGTGTTTGAGGGTGTAGTTACCTTTCTCAAACACGGACTTGAAAATTTAACCAGTTAATCTCTGTAGGTCTCTTGCCTCTATAACCCAGGCTAGAAAATTGAATAAGACGAACCTTCAACACTGGCATTTTCTGGTAATTGCAGACTCATTATGGTAAGTTTATTTTATGATTTGAATTGTTTTACTTTCCTCTCAGCAAATTAGAACAATTCTCCAGTCATTCTCCCCTACGTCTTCTGTACATTTCTCTTGACCTGATAATTCCCCCTATTTACACCATTGTTTCTCCAGTGTAAAAACAAAACAAAGCAAAAACAATTTAAAGATAACACCTGAATCCACATTCACCAATTCTCTTCTCCATCTTCGAGGAAAGACCTTGAATTATTTGTCCCCACCCAGGCTCGAATCTGTCTTGCTCTTGAATCCATTCCACTTTGACTTTTATTCACATCATCTCACTTGTCAAGGTCATAAAAGTCTCCACACTGTTAAATCAATAGTCAAAATCCACCCTCACATTATTCAATGTAATGGCAGGATTTTGAAACATTTGAAACAAGAGTTTTTTAATAGATTTCTTTTCACATTTTTATTTTTAAATAAAAAGTATACGTATTTAAGGTACACAATGTAATATATAAAAATAGAGGAAATGATTACAATAGTTAAACTAATTAACATATCTTTTCATGTGTATATATAATAAGAACACCTTATTCTATGCTTTTGAAAATTTCCAGTATTCATTTCAACTCTACTAATTCTGGACAGGATGTTGTACATTAGCTCTCCAAACTTATTCACCTCCCCTAAATGCAACTTTGTTTGTATGCTTTGTCCAACATCTCATTTTCCCTATCTCTGCATCCCTGGTAGCCACCTGTTCTATTCTCTGCTTCTATGTATTTAACTTTTTTGATTCCACACATAAGTGAAATCATATGTCTTTTTTTCCTTTCTGTGTCTGGCTTACTTCACTTAGCATAATATCTTCTAGATCCATGGCAAATGGCAAGATCCTGTTTTTTACGACTGAATAAGATTCTATGTATTATAATGATCACAGTGTATTTATCCGTTCACCCATTGATGGATACTTAAGCTGTTTCCATATCTTGACCACTGAATAATGCAGCAATAATCATGAGACTGCATTTATCTCTTTGATATCCATTTTTATTTCCTTGTGGACCAGATGTGGTATCTATTAGGTCTACTAATACTACTACCAAACTAGGTTCTATATCAAGAAAATACTTTTTGATCTTAAAAAGCTAGTGTATAAAATTTTCATTGTAGAATATTTGGAAAAAATTTAAATGTATAAATAAGTTCCTTTTATGACCCACGTTTATTATATAATTCCATTTTAACTCTTAAACTTTTTTACATATTTGAAACCAAACTATGTGCAAAATCTTATGCCCTATTAATTTCATGCAAATTTCTATCAACTATTTTATTATATCTTAAACATGGTTTGGAGGGGGCAAGATGGTGAAAAATTAGAGAACTCTGTAATTTTCAACTGCCTGCATCTATCAAACTAAGAAGGACTGAAGCCACAATACTCTGATCTGCAAGAGTGGGAGGAAAAGACACAGAGTCCACAAAGAAGACAGCCTCATAGGTACATGAGTGTTTTTGAACATTGGAAGATAAAAATAGGGGAGACTAGAGGCTTGGAGGGGAGGGAGCCTCCCATGCGCAATGTTGTGGAGAGCATGCAGAGCCACAGAGAGACAGAAGAGAAAGAGAGGCTGAAAATGCTCATAGAGCTGTCTCTAGAGACGAGAAGAACCACTGTCCAGGATGGAGAGGAATCTTATGCCCCATCTATAATCTATCATCCCATCTATAACCACAGGGCTTGGGGGGAGAGATCCTTCCTCTACAGCTGGTGCATTTTCCTTGGGCTCAGTGCCCCAAACCCAGGCAGCACCAGGAGAAATTGCTCCCCTACTCTCATACTCGATTGCCAGCTAGAAAGCCACCCACCTGCAAGAATACATCTTATCTTGGGCAGTATCATTAAAGTGCGTAGACTAGGATTTGGAAACAAGGCAGGGCTTGGAAAATAAAACTTGGCCTGCCCACAGCACAGGCAGATCAGACCTAAAAGAGTGGGTTGCAACACTTGGTTGGAGAAGGGATTGGGGCACCACCATTCTTCCCACAACCACCAAGGCGGAGCCTCAAGGAGCAGCCCGAGGGACCCACAGTGGAGGCAGACCTACCTAACCCAAACCTCGCCCATCCACGCTGGAGAACTGTCTTTTTTTTCTTTCTCCTTTCCCCTCCCCACCCCCGGAGCCCAGGAATGAACAACATTAATACATTGCTATGATTAGATCAATTCTTGCTATTTAGATATATTTTCCCATACTCATAATTATCTCCCTCTCTGCTAGACTGGGCATGCGGGACATTGGTTGGACTAAATAGGCATACTTAATCCATTCTCTTGACGCTATGTTCCTTTCTGTCTGTCTGTCTGTCTCTCTCTCTCTCTCTCTCTCTCTCTCTGGAATAATCGGACTATATAGCTTCTTTGGGTAACATTATCCTCGCTTTTTTCTCCACATCTTCTACCATATTCTCCTCTTTATCTCACTGAATTAAGCCTTTTAGTCTCTATGCCTGGTCCATGTTCATTTCACTTTCTCCAAACCGCTGTCATTTTTCTCTTTGTAGATGCTCTTCCAACAACACTATCTCCACCCTGCTTTTTATTGGTAGCTGGGATTTCTGGATTAACACTTTTAGACTGTCCTCTCTGTCTTTTGTTGTTTTTGTTTCCCCCCTTCTTTGTTTTTCTTTTGCTTTTAGTCCCTTTGTTTGTTTTATTTGTCTGTGTGTTTGCAAGCCAAAGTACATATGGTCGAGAATCCCAATTATCACTGAGTAGAGAAATAAAATAACCAAAGGCACAACAATAGAAACCGAGAGAGACCATTAAAAGAACACTTCCTGAACAGACATGCCCGGGGCACTCAATGAGCCTCCATTAATATAGCAATACTAACAGGTACAGAGTGCATAATAAGCTTTTAAAGCTGACAAGAAACAGAAAGACAAAACGGAAGAAGTTTCCTCTAAAGAAATTTCAGGAAGAAGTCACAGCAACAGAATTGCTCAAAACAGTTATAAGCAACACAATAGAGTAAGAATTTAGAACAATTGTAATAAAAGTAGTCCCTGGCTTGAAAAAAGTATGGAAGACATCAGAGAAGCTACTGATACAAAGACTAGGGACCTTAAAAATAGCTGTGATGAGATTAAAAAATGCTATAAATAAAGTGCATAATAAAATGGAGGTGGCCACAGATTGAAGAGGCAGAGAGGAGAATAGGTGTATTAAAAGACACAGTTATAGAAAAAGAGGAATCCGAGAAAAAGAGAGAAAAATTGATAAGGAGCACGAAAGGAGAATTCAAGACCTAAGTGATATGATTGAATGAAACAATATCCATATCATAAGAATTCCTGATAAAGGAAAAAGAGAAAAAGGTCCTGAAGGGGTGCTTGATCAAATTATAGCTGAGAACTTCCCCAATCTGGGGAAGGAAATAGACATTGAAATCCAAGAGGTACAGAGAACTTTCCTCAGATGTAACTTGAGTTGACCATTGATACAATATATCATAGTGAAACTGGCAAAATATAAGAATATACAGAGAATTTTGAAAGTAGCTATGGAAAGGGAAAAGGGCCCTAACATACAAAGGGAAATCTCTCATAGTGTTACATACCTATCTACTGAAACTTGGCAGGCCAGAAAGGGATGGAAGGAAATCTTCAATGTGATGAACAAAAATGATATGCAGCCAAAAATCCTTTATCCAGCAAGCCTGTCATTCAGAATAGAAGGAGAGAAAAAGGTTTTCCCAAATAAACAAAAATTGAGACAATTCATCACCACCAAACCAACCCTATGAGAAATCCTAAGTGGGACCCTATGAGGGAAATGTTGCAAGGAATACAAGGTACCAGAGACACTACCACAAGCATGAACTCTACAGAGAACATAATGAATCTAAACCCATATTTTTCAATTCTAACACTGAATGTAAATGGACTAAATGCTCAAATCAAATGACAAAGGATAGCAGAAGGGATTAAAAAACAAAATCCATCTATGTGTTGTCCATAAGAGACTAATTTTAGACCTGAAGACACCTAGAGATTGAAAGTAATGATTGGGCCAACAGACAATTAGAGAAAACTTAAAAACATATGGAAACAAATTAAAATGAAAATACAACAATCCAAACTCTCTGGGATGCAGCAAAGTCAGTCCTAAGAGGAAAGTATATTGCAACCTAGGCCTATTTCAACAAACTAGAAAACGCACAAATACAAAATCTAACAGAGCACGTAATGGAACTAGAAGGGGAGCAGCAAGAGCATCCCAAAACCAGCAAAAGAAGAGAAAATTAAATACCAGGGCAGAAATAAACAATATAGAATTTTAAAAAACCAGCTGAACAGATCAATGAAACCAAGAGTTGGTCTTTTGAAAAAATAAACAAAATTGATGAACCTCTAGTCAGGCTCCACAGAAAGAAAAGAGAGAACACCCAAATAGAAAAAAAGCACGAATGAAAATGGATCCATTACATCCAATCCCTCAGAAATACAAGCAATCATCAGGGAATTCTATGAAAAATTATATACCAACAAACTAGACAACCAAGAAGAAATGGACAAATTCCTAAACACTTAAGCACTACCAAAATTCAAATGGGAAGAGATAGAAAATATGAACAGACCCATAACCAGTGAAGAAATCAAATCAATTATCAAAAATCTCCCAATGAATAAGAGCCTGGGGCCAGATGGCTTCCCTAGGGAATTCTAATAGACATTTCAAACAGTTAATACCCATTCTAATCAAGCTATTCCAAAAAATAGAAACAGAAGAAAAGCTTCTGGATTCATTCTATGAAGCCAGCATCACTTTGATTCCCAAACTGGACAGAGACTTTCCCCCCAAAAAAGAGAGAATTATAGGCCAATATCCTTAATGAATACAGATGCAAAAATACTCAACAAGATACTAGCAAATCAAATTCAACAGCATATAAAAAGAATTATTCATCATGATCAAGTGGGATTCATTCCTGGGTTACAGGGCTGGTTCAATATTCGCAAATCCATCAATGTGATACATCAAATTAAGAAAAGAAAAGATAAAAACCAAATAATCCTGTCCATAGGTGTAGAAAAAGCATTTAGCAAAGTACAGCATCCTTTCTTAATAGAGACCCTCGAGAAAGTCAGAATAGAAGGAACTACTTAAACATCATAAAAGCGATTTATGAAAAGCCCACAGCTAATATCACCCTTGATGGGGAAAAACTGAGAGCTTTCCCCCTGAGATCAGGAACACAACAGGAATGTCCACTCTCACCACTGTTGTTTAACATAATGCTGGATATCCTACCATCAGTAATAAGACCACAAAAGGAAATAAAAGACATCAGAATTGGCAAAGATTAAGTCAAATTTTCGATTTTCACAGATGACATGATATTCTATGGGGAAAACCCGACAAACTCCACCAGAAGCCTACTAGAACTGATCCATGAATTCAGCAAAGTCACAGGGTACAAAATCAATGTACAGAAATCGGTTGCATTCTTATACACCAAAAATGAAGCAACAGAAAGAGAAATCAAGAAACTGATCCCTTGGGGTGCCTGGGTGACTCAGTCCGTTAAGCCTCCGACTTGGGCTCAGGTCCGATCTCATGTTCGTGGGTTTGAGCCCTGCATCAGCTCTGTGCTGACAGCTAGCTCAGAGCCTGGAGCCTGCTTTGGGTTCTGTGTCTCCTTCTCTCTCTGCCCCTCCCCTGATCATGCTCTGTCTCTCTCTGTATCAAAAATAAATAAAAAACATTAAAAAATTTTTTTAAAGAAAAGAAACTGATCCCTTTTACAATTGCACGAGAAAACTAAAATACGTAGGAATTAACCTAATCAAATATGAAAAAGACTTGTATGAAGAAAACGATAGAAAGCTTTTGAAAGAAATTGAAGAAGACACAAAGAAATGGAAAACCACTTCATTGTCATGTATCGGAAGAATGAACATTGCTAAAATGTCATTGTTACCCAAAGGAATCTACACATTCAATGCAATCCCAAACAAAATAGCAACAGCATTCCTCTCAAAGCTAGAACAAACTATCCTTTGTATGGAACCACAAAAGAAAAAAAAAAAAAAACACCCAATTGGCAAAGTAATATTGAAGAAGAAAACCAAAATAGGAGGCAATGCAATCCCAGACATTACCTTTACTACAAAGCAGACATCATCAAGACACTATGGTATTGGCAAAAAAACAAAAAACAAACAAACAAAAAAACCACATAGACCAATGGAATAGAATAGAGACCCAGAATTGGACCCACAAATGTATGGCCAAATAATTTTGACAAAGCACAAAAGTGTATCCAATGGAAAAAAGACAGCCTCTTTAACAGATGGTGCTGGGAGAAATGGACAGCAACATGCAAAAGAATAAAACTAGACCACTTTCTTACACCACACACAAAAATAAACTCAAAATGGATGAAGGACCTGAATGTGAGACAGGAAGCCATCAAATCCCTAGAGGAGAAAGTAGGAAACAACCTCCTTGACCTCAACTGCAGCAATTTCCTACTCAACACATCCCCAAAGGCAAGGGAAATGAAAGCAAAAATGAATATTAGGACCTCATCAAGATAAAAAAACTTCTGCACTGCAAAGGAAAAAATAAAAAACTAATAGGTAACCAACAGAATGGGAAAAGATAGTTGCAAATGACATATCAGATAAAGGACTAGTATCCAAAATCTACAAGGAATTCACAAAACTCCACACCTGAAAAACAAAGAATTCAGTGAAGAAATAGAAGATATGAACAGACACTTCTCCAAAGAGGATATCCAGATGACCAACAGACATATGAAATGATGCCCAGTATCACTCATCATCAGGGATTACAAAAAAAGCCACAATGAGATACTACCTCATGCCAGTGAGTGGCTACTATGAACAAATCAGGAGACTATAGATGCTAGCAAGGAAGTGGAGAAACGGGCAACCTTCTACACTGTTGGTTGGCTTGTAAGCTGGTATAGCCACTCTGGAACAGTGTGGAGGTTCCTCAAAAAATTAACAGTAGAACTACCCTATGACCCAGTAATAGCACTGCCAGGGATTTACACAAGGGATACAGGAGTGCTGATGCATAGGGGCACATGTACCCCAATGGTCATAGTGGCACTTTCAAAAAAGCCAAATCATCAGCCTAAATGTCCATCAGCTGATTAATGGATCATGAAGATGCGGTTTATCTATACAATGGAGTACTACATGGCAATGAGAAAGAATGAACTCTGGCCATTTGTGGCAACATGGATGGGACTCAAGGGTGTCATGCTAAGTGAAATAAGGCAGAGGACAGATACCATATGTTTTCACTCATAAGTCTAACAGAAGAAACTTAACAGAGGACCGTGGGAAGGGGAAGAGGGGGAAAAGTTAGGGAGAGGAAGGAAGGCAAATGACGAAAGACAGTTGAATACTGAAAACAAACTGAGGGCTGAAGAGGGCGGGGGAAAAGGGGAAGGGGGGTGATGGACATGGAGGAGGGCACTTGTGGGGATGAGCACTGGGTGTTATATGGAAACCAACTTAACAATAAACTAAAGAAAGAGAAAAAGGTGCAAAATCTTTGGGATTCTTATTAAAAAGAAACAAGGTTTAATAAATTTTACTAGCTGCAAATCCTCACAATTTAGGTGTCAATCATAATGTAAATTATAACCCCATGTTTAACAATATTTTACATTTTGCAGTTTTCCAAAGAAGGGACATTCTTTGGAAATATTTCCTCGTGTTTCCTTTCTTTAATTTTAGTTACATAAAAAAAACCCTAAATTTTATGTAGACAAATCACCAGGCTTTTCACTTGGGTGTTTTCCCCTTTCTTTTTAACTTCAGAAATTGTTCTGATTTAAGTTAAGTCCATTACATACTCTTTTGTATCTCATTTATTTTATATTTGAATTTTATATTCAATATTTTAATAATATCTTTCCTTTAAAATATCATTATTAAAATTACCAATAATTATATTCAAAAGACATTATTATTTCGGTTTATAAAATATTTTGTCATTTAATTATATTTTCATATATTAATATATTGTATAATGATTTGTACATAATGATTTATACATGAAATGTAATTTATAGTTGTTAATCTATTTTTATGTAAAAATATATTTCAAAATCTATATTTTAGCTAAGTAACATATTTTCTCTATATTTTATTTATTTTTCAGAGAGATACAGAGTTCAAGCAGGGGAGGAACAGAAAAAAGGGAGACACAGAATCCAAAGTGGGCTCCATGCCATGAGCTGTCAGCACAAAGCCCAATGCTGGGCTCGAACTCAGGAACCACGAGATCATGACCTAAGGTTAATCAGACGCTTAACCAACAGAGGCACCCAGGCACCCCCAGTAACTAGTATATTCTTAAATGCTTATTTTCAAATAATTGCCAGCTGCAATGATGTGACATAAATAGAATTATGCATAAACCTTTGTCCTCTATGTATTCTTTTTTGCATGGGATAGATTCTTAAAATTTTTAAATTTACATTTCATATCCTCCTAGCTAGGATGAATGTGTACAAAGTGTTAAGAAACTACATGTTATAAATACTAGGATTGTTTATGATTTTCAACCAGGCTGAAAATAATTAAATGGAAATTTGTTGAATTAAGATACTATGAACTAAATTACAATTTGAGACACAAGTTTTTAGCAAGAAGAATTTTCTTTATATATTTTTATTTCTGCAAAAATAACAACCTTCTTTCAAGAGCTGGATGTACATAATCAAAATGTCTGTGGCAATGCTCAGCTGTCAAATTCCAAAAAGGTGGAATCCTGAGGAAGGTGGGAAGTTAGAGATTAATGGTGCAATCCTGCCCTGATCAATCTGTGACCTACAGGGAAAAGCTTATAACCCCACAAAGTTGGGCTGAAGGGAAGGGGTTTGGCTGACCCACTGTAGGAAGGGAAACAAGAGAACAGTGAGGAGTTTCACCAAACAAATGAAAAGATGGAGCTATTACAGGATTTAGGGTACAGATTGGTTTGGGGGGAAGTATAAGTAAATCAGTGTTTTGGAGGGTTCAAAGTAAAGCAAGGGTGTCTATAAAAGGATCAAGGTAAGTTCTTGAATCTTGTCTTAGAACTCAGCTGCCTGAGTGAAAATGGGTGGCTAATCAGTCTTGATTGGCCTTGAAAGAACTTATTTTACAAATTTTGGGTCAATATCTATGCTTTCCTACTTCGGCGCATGTAATTTAAATTGGGTGATCAGAGACATTTTCACTGAGGAAAAGACATTTGGGCTGCAACTCATCTGATAAGCAGTGAGCCAGAGAAAAATAGGCAGAGGGAATGTTTGGGGCACTGGAAAAGAAAGTTCAAAGAGCCTCTACCTGAAATGAAGTTGAAGACTTAGAAAAAAAGAAAGTCAAGGTTGTAGAAGGGAGGTAGGGTAGGTGAGGTAAAAACGAGTCCAAGTGTAGGGCATAATATGCAAATTTAAGATTTGAACATCTGACTTCTAGATCCCCCCCCCAGTTGATTATTGGAAAACTTTTGGGGAGGTATAGGAGGAAACTGATGCCATGGAAGCGGTCAAGAGTTCAAGGAGAGAGCCGTCAGGCATTTTTAACTGCTGTTTAGAGGCTCAGCAAGATGAAGCGATGCAAATAACCACCGACAACGTACACACACACACTCTGCACCACTACTGCCCATGTAAGAAAGGGTCTGTTATATACAGTATAGTGCAACATGCCACTACACTCCCTTCAAGAAACATTTGCAATTATAGTTGAAACTGAGGGCTTTTGACAAATAATCAGAGGTGAATAGATTCACTCTGATAGGACTGATAAATGAAAAACAGTCTGGAACTTTCTGATGTTCTTTTTTTTTTTAAGTATGTTTATTTATTTTCAGAGACAGAGTGGGGGAGGGGCGAAAGAGATGGAGAGAGAGAGGAAGAGAGAAAGAATACCAAACAGGCTCTGCACTGGCAGCGCAGAATCCGATGAGGGCCTTGAACTCACAAAGCATGAGATTATGACCTGAGCTGAATTTGCATACTTAATCAACTGGGCCATCCAAGTGTCCTTGAACATTCCTGATATTCTTAAAAATCATAGTTATTCGGGATATTAGAGAAAAACAAGTAGTCACTAGACACTCACAATACAAGATAATTAAGACACTAATTAATGCTTTTGTCTTGATATAATGCAAATAATGTACCACAGTAGAAAAAAATTGAATGCTAAGTCAAAATTTATTAGGTTCATGAGTGTAATCTTTCATTTTAAAATACAGAGGTAAATTCATCCCTTTATCTTATGTATACTCTTGATTCAGGTAAGACTCAAAGGAAAGTATATCATGTTGCACTTTATATATAGTTATTAGAAGTTGAGGGACCCCTTAAAAGCCAAAATTGAGTGAATCTCAAAGCATAATGAATAAAATCTGTGACCATGTTTTGAATTCAGATGGAAATGTAGAAATAGACGGTCTTGCTGGCCTAAAGGCATAAATAGCTAATCTGTTCAAGCCTAGTGTTATTGGTTTATTATTTTTGTGTTTTCAAGGCAAGTATCAACAGTTTCTTAAACCTTTTGCTTTGGGTATGACTTAACAGGACACAGCATGATAATG
>PISW01016578.1:0-12718 GCA_004023785.1 Mungos mungo | reverse complement strand
CAGGCCCAAAAGGATGATGGTGGACAGACTGATAAGGCATTTCAGGGCCAACGAAAACATGGAGTCCTGCAGGGGAAACGGAGAGAGAATTAGGGCGGCCAGGAAGGGGGCTGCGGGGAGGGGGCTGGGCCGAGGCCGCGGGGACCAAGCAGCCACCCCGCCTCTGCTCTCTAGGGTTAGATCCTGTTTGCTCTGGGGGTGGGGTGGGGGCGCCTGCGGGGGGCGCCACGCTGGCCGCCGGGTCGCTCAGAATTTTGCGTCCACGCTCATGCATCACATGAGCACGATTCCTTTTCGTGCTGCTGTCACGGAGTTCGGCCATGAATGCCAGGCCAGCTTGGGCCTCTCTTCTCTCGGAACAAAAAACCCAAACAAGACAATCCCCAGGTTCCTTCCATCTCTGACAACGTCTCTCTCGGGGACGGATCAGAACGCCCTGGCCGCTGCTGGCACCCCACGTCAGGCTCAGAGCAGGCAGGGAGGCAGGGGAGCGGCTGGAGGGCGAGAGGGGCTAGCGTGGAGCAGGGAGGGTCCCCGCAGCGGGCAGGGCAGGTCCCAGGGCGTCTTCTAGCCCCACAGCCAGCAGCACGGCCCTGGGCACCGCCACCCCCCGGGCCCCCCCTCTGCCTCCGACCAGGAAGACATTAGGGCTGCTGGGGAAAGTCAAGCTAGTGTGAATGGTCCCAGACCAGCGCCGGCCACTCCTGGCACTCGCATCACGTCCTCTGCACATTGGGGGTGTCAAGCTGGGACTCGCCACCCTCCTGGGCATTTGGGAGCCAGGAAGGAGGGACGTCTCTGGTCCCAAGGGAGGATGGAAACACAGCCTGGCAGAGGCGGCGGGCGAGAGCTGCACCCCATGGGCAAGCGCCCAGGCCTCCAGCAGCTGCGCATCACCACCCTGGTTCCGTGACACACACGGCAGCTCACCGGGCGGCCTCCGGGTTTGCTCTCGGCCATCTGCACCCCAGCCCCCGTCCTTTGCCCCATCCTCCCTTGTCGGGAGCACCAGGCCGACAAGCAGCAGCAGGGATGACGCTGGAGGAGGAGAGCCCGTCCTCCCTGCTCAGTGCTCGGGTCCTCAGTGGGGTCCGCATATAAGAACACGAGTCTGAACCAAACAGACGCCATGACAGGCTTTAAGTTTCCCCTCTGAACTAGAAGGCCTAAGTTTCAGTTTCCCCAAACTGTCAGGCACTTACACGTTGCCTAGAGCGGTATCCAATCAGGGAAGGCCAGCTACCTCTCCCCACATTCCTCAGGTGAGGCCTGCAGATGGGAACTTTAGATAGGACCCTGTGACCTAATGTTAAAGTGAACCTGTTAGTCGCCGAACAAGACCCTGGGCTCGCTCTGTAATTGGTTCATTTCAAAACTACTCTAAGTGTTGTGCTTGGGTCCCGCCAAAAGTAACGAACGCTCTAAACAAAATGCATGGTTAAAGTTGCTGCCAATGCTGTTGTACAGTAATGATTGGGTCACTGTATCTGTGTCACAATTCCCTGCCAGACTCGCCACTGCGCTCCCCGGTCCCTCGGAGCCGACACGTGCAGAACTCCCGCTCTGCCACTTCCCGACACGGGGCTCCAACCTGTGAGCAAGATCATGACCTGGGCCCCCCGGCATTTGGGAGCCAGGAAGGAGGGACGTCTCTGGTCCCAGGGGAGGATGGGAACACAGCCTGGCAGAGGCGGCGGGCGAGAGCTGCACCCCATGGGCAAGCGCCCAGGCCCCCAGTGGCTGTGCGTCACCACCCCGGTTCCGTGACACACACGGCAGCTCACCGGGCGGCCTCCGGGTTTGCTCTCGGCCATCTGCACCCCAGCCCCCGGCCTCTGTCCCCACCTTAACGACGGCCCAACAGGAGGGCCAGAATTTCCAAGGCCAGACGAACTGCCTGCCCTCAGCAGAGCTGGGCTCGGGGGAAGGAGACCCCACCAACCCAGGGGCTTCCTGGGGGCATCTGGTGGCTCGGGCCTGCGCCTGCAGGTGCCCATGGCCACGCCCCCGCCCCGCCCCTCCCTGGGGTCTGAGGGCCCACCGCTCAGTCATCTGGCACAGCCCCGGGGCCGACTCTGTGCCAGGCACAGGCGAGGGCTGGAGACTCAAGGGAGAAACAGTGAAGCAGCTCAGGCACTCATCTTCCGTGAGTTTCCACCACTTCCCATTCCCGGAGCACCTGCCCCATGGGCCACACCGCGCTAGGGCGCAGGCTGTCCGGAGCGCTCTGGCCACCGGGCCCCCCGTGCGGCTGACACAGGCTCCAGGTCAGGCCGCTGCTCGGAGCCGGGGGCGTGCATGGGGCTGGGTCGCTGAGCCGTCGCGGTCCAGGCGCAGTGTGGGCACAGAGCACACGGGCATGGGGACAGCCCTCGGGAAGGGTCCGGAGACGCCAGCCAGGCCCACGGGCCGGACCCCCCGAGGGCCGAGGGGAGCGGGCCCTGCGCGGGGGGCTGCTGCAGGAGGGAACAGGCCTCCTGATGGGCCAGCGGGCGGCCCGCGGTGTTGGCGGCTCGGAACTGACCTCACTCCTCCCTCCAGGGGCCTGAAACATCTGGGGGGCGTCAGGCCTTGGCCGGGAAGCGCAGTCAGGCGCATTCCACCCTCTAATTTATTTCCTTCGGCGGAAATCGCTAAAGTGAGAATCCAAGTCTGTTTCCATCGCTCCGAGAGGAAGAGGCGGGGGCCAGGGGCCAGGGGCTGTCTCCTCTCCTCGGAGTCTCCTCCTTTTGTTCTGAGAGGCGGCTTCCTCCTGCTTGTCTTCGCGGCCTCGAAGCCCCGGACCCTCCCGACTCCGCAGATCCGTCTGCTGTGTCCGCGAGAAGGAAACCACCGGCACGTCCACAGGCTGGAAAACGTCAGGCTGGCTGGACTCGACGCTTCCCGTTTCTGCGAATGCGGAGCGGTCGTCTTGTCTCTGCTCCTGAGCTCACACGTGAAGCTCGGGATTGATGCGGTTCTCACGCGGGGGCACCTGCCTCCCCCTGAGGGGCCGCAGGGCTGAGAGGCGGGGGGCGCGCCGGCCGGGCGGCCCTTGTCCCCGCAGCCCAGAGCTGTCCAACAGCGCAGGAGCGTCCCTTCGTGCACGGAGCGCTCAGGGACATATCCCAACAGATGAGCCAATTTCTAAAGCCATTACTGCCGAACGCCCAGCGCCATCGAGCGGCGAGGTAACGGAGAAGTGGGCGAGGCCCACGAGGCGGCCCGGAAACCGCGTGTGCAGAGGAAGAGCTCACGACACGACATCAAGTGAAAGACCCACACCCAAGGCCACACACGTCACGTTTTCAGTTATTTGTCAATGCTCTGCTTTGTTAACGCACAGAAGACGGAGAACACAGGACCACGCTGCGTGGCGCGGCAGAGGCTGGCGACCCTGGGTCCGGGCTGTGTGGCCTCTGGGCTCTGACCGCAACAGGTGCTTAATAAGTGCTTCTTGAAATTACTTAACAACAGAACTTACTTCTCCCTGACATTTATTGAGCACCGACTGTGTACTGGATCCCAGGGGAGGCTTCGACCCAAACCACCTCACATCCTCCCCCTGCAGACAGCACTACAACGTGTCCATTTACTGATTAAAACAACAAAAATAAAAAACTATGAATCAGAGAGACAAAGTGACTTTTCCAAGGTCACACAACTAACCCAGATTTTAGCTATGTACCAAATTATTCTCTTTCTCTTTGCAATGTTTATTTATTTTTGACAGAGAGAGAGAGAGAGAGAAACAGAGACAGAAAGAGACAGACAGACAGACCGTGAGCAGGGGAGGGTCAGAGAGAGAGGGAGACACAGAATCCGAAGTAGCCCCAGGCTCCGAGCTGTCAGCACAGAGCCCGACGCAGGGCTTGAACCCACGGACTGTGAGATCACAACCCGAGCCCCCGGGTGTCCCAGGGCACCAGATGTTTCTATTCTCCACCCAGGGCGTGACTTAGTCCCAGCCATCCTTGCAGAGGCTGGCCACCGCCGTCAGGGACCCCGGAGGAGACTCGCGGCAGAGCGGGGTACGTGCCCCGGTTCCCGGCAGGGGCCCCCGACCACGAGCCAGCCCCTCCCAGCCCCGCGGCCCCCACCGCACCTGCCCGCACGGCCTCAGTAGGTAGCATCGACCCACTTTTGCAGAGGAGGAAACCGAGGCATGGAGAAGTCATGACCCGGGCGCGGCAGGGCTCCTGCCCGGGCACTGGCACCCTATCTGCCCTGCTGGCCTCCAGGGTCTACGGCGAGGACGCTGCCCGCCCGCCTGCCCCGAGGCCGCCGGGCTGTGGGGGACGGGGTCCCCGGCTGCAGGCCAGCCTTGTCACTTCCGCCACCGGCCAAAACTGTGTGGCCCTGGGTCTGGGCCCCTCCGCCGCGGGCCGGTCTCAGGACCCCAGGTGCTGGCGGCGAAGCGAGACGGCGGCCAGAGGAACAAACTCTCTTCATAAACGGGAACCCGTGGTCTCGGCGGTGGGACCCCCCACCCCCGGCCACCCGCGAGGCCTCTGGCGTCCGCGCCTCGGATCCCGCCACTTACAGAGCCTCCTCCCTGCCTTTCAGAAAGGCCTCCAGCCACACAGGTGCTGAGCCCCTGACCGTGGCCGGGCCTGTGCTGGGGACACCCCCGCCCCGTGCCCCTGCCCGCCGAGCCTGAACCCCACCCGGCAGAGGAGGGGTCAGGGGAGCGGGGCCTGGAGACGCCAGGCTGTGAAGGTCAGAAGCGGGCAAGAAGCCCCGAGGGGAGAGAGAAAGGCCCCTCGGTGCCTGGGGCGTGGCCCGGGGACAGGGCCCTGACCCCGTGTCCTGAACGGGAGGCCAGCGGTGCCACCCTCCACTCTGGCCCGGATGCCACGCAGGCGACCTCGGCACCCAGCCCCCGCAGGCCAGCCCAGGGCCCAGAACCGCCGCGCCTCCGCCGGGGTGGCCGGGTTGCTGCCGGATGCGCGCAGGCCGGGCCACCGAGCTGGAGCCCGGAGTCTGCGATCCACCACGTCCCCGTGTGCCGGCCGTGGTCATGACGCAGAGGAATGCGGCACATGGAGAGACGCGACGGCAGGCGGACGCCCCCACCCCGACTTTCCGGACACGGGAGCGGGCGAGCAGGGAGCGGGCAGAGGCTAGTGCGGACCGGGCACTCGCACGGCCAGGCGCTGAGGCGACTCTGGGCCACCCGTGGGGCCGGGGACGTTGCCACCAGCCCTGAGCGGGGGTGGGGGTGTGGCTGGACTCCAGCCCTCGGAGGCCGGAGCCCCAGGTCTGTGTCACTCCACCCAGCGAGCGTCAGGGCTCTTGCACCGGCCCAGCCTTGGCCGAGGGTGGGGAGTCTAAGCCGCCGGCTCACCTGCCCCGACGGGGCCCCGGTCACCCCGCCGCTGAGGCCCGGTCCCCGTCTGGCACAACAGGCCCCCGGCAGCCTCAGGCCAGGCGGGGCCAGCACCAGCCCAGCTGGCCAGCGGGCAGGGGGAGGGCAGGCGGGGCCAGTGCCAGCCGTCCCGAAACAAACCCATCAGGCCCGGCTGGCCCGGGGCTCTTCTCTGCGGCCGCCACCTTGTCATTCCCAGAAGGAGACGGAGCCTGGCGAGTCAGGGACACCACGCGCTGAGCAGCAAGGACACGCAGGGCCAGAGCGGAGGGGGCCTGGGGGCCAGGACGCCAATTAGGAGGAAATGGCCCACCCGGGGCCCCACTCTCCCGCTGCCTGACGCCCCCAGGAAGTGGAAAAGGTCACTCGGGAGACCATGGTACCAAAATGTCAAGTCAGACGGGTCACCCCTAAGGCCACAAACATAATTCCAATCACGGAGAGGTCTGGGCCGGGGGGCCGGCAGACCAGGATCTCCCTGCAGCTCCAGTTCACCTCCCTGCCCCACGCACGGCCCAGCAGCGTCCACACCGTTCAGTCGTGTGTTACTCCTGCGAGCCGGGTGCCCGGAGACTTTCCAACAGCCCGAGGGCAGCCCGCCCGGGACCCCCAGACCCACGGCCAGCTCCTCCCCCATGTTCGCTGGGAGAGCGGGTGTGGGGGCCGGCAGCCTCAGCCCAGAGCCCTCCGGAAGGCAGAGTGAGACCCGGGGGCTCTGTGTCCCACCCCATCAGGCAGTATGGGGTGGGGGGAGCCGGCCGCGGGCACCG
Source organism: Mungos mungo (assembly GCA_004023785.1). Lineage (NCBI taxonomy): Eukaryota > Metazoa > Chordata > Mammalia > Carnivora > Herpestidae > Mungos > Mungos mungo. The sequence goes on along the minus strand of PISW01016578.1, from coordinate 6,601 downwards.
TGGCCCCCACCGCTCCAGGCCCCACTCAGAACAATGAAGTCACAGCGTCTGCCGGGGAGGCCTGGGCACTGATATGCTAATGTTGAAGACTTCAGTGATTCTGATGTGCAGGGATGAGAGCTGCTGCGCCAGGGGCACAAGAAAATTCCAGAAAGCCGGGGCCACCATCACAGCCTGCAGGAGACACTGCCCAACAGGTGATCTCACCCGTAAGTGGGGCCCCGAGTCTCAGAGTGAAAAGGAAACTGAAAAGCCATCTAGGTAAGTAACCCAGGACTCTCTGTTTGAGTCCGGCATGTGCTCAGTCTGCTTGACTACCTCCAGGGACAGGGAACTCACTTCCTATCACGGCTGCCCATCTCGACTCTGACTGTTTCAAAGACCTGGATTCAGCTTCTGTGGGGCTGTCCTCTGGAGCCTCGCTCTGCTGTGGCGTCACAGACGCCTGGCCAAGAGTCCTCGCTCTCGAGACCCTCTCCGGGACCACCAGCCGTAACACCGACCGCCCTGCCCCGAGGCATCCGTGCAGATCAGCCCGTCGCCACGCTTCGCCTTGTGAGGACACAGAGGCCCATGAGGCTGGCCCTGCCCCCATTAAACACCAGCCTGCGCTGAGCGCAGAACCTGGGTGCTGGGGCCTCCGCGCCCGCCCCGTCTCCCTGTCCATGGAAACAAAACACCCCGCACGGATCTGCTGTGCCCAAGCCCGGCCCCTGCCCTGCACACCACCTCCCACTTCCTCACCGGCCTCTCTGCCGCCGCCTCCATAAACACTGTGCCCTCCTTCCCTGCCCTGCCCCCTGCCTGTGGCAGGTGAGTGCTCCTGGCCGTCCTCCCACGCTCACGGGTGCTCACTCCCCCACCAGGGGCGGCTGGGAAGGCCTGACCCACACCGACCGGTCGGGAGGGGCGCACGAGCAGGGCCTCGGGTCCCTGAGTTACAGAGCCACTTAGCCCCCGCGCGACAGAACCCTGCTCCGTCCCCTGTCCCCGTGACCACAGCCATGGTCCCCACATCTCTTCCGACCGGCAGGGCCCCCATCTTCTTACGCGTTCCAGACTGTGCAGAGCAAGTGACCGTGCGGGCAGCGTGGCTGGCTGGGAAGTCGCTTACTTCATCTTATGAAAACCTATCAGGGCGCCTGTGGGGCTCAGTCACTTAAGTGTCTAACTCTTGATCAGGAGGCCAAAGGCGGGCATCACCTCCCTCACCTCCAGAGCCACATCCCGCCGGGCACAAGGGCAGCGGGGCCTCCGCCAGACACACGGGCTCGGCTGGAAGGGGCCTTCTAGGAGAACTGGTCTCCCCCACCCTCCAGGCGAGAAAAGTGAGGCCCAGAGAGGGGCTCTGTCCTGCCCAAGGCCACACAGCCGTACAGGAAGGCTGGGCCAGGGCTGCCCCACGTGCCATCTGCCCACCCGTCGGAGGAGCAGGCCCGTGTGTGACTCGCCGCCGGCCGTCTGCCGCGCTCACCCCGGTCTGGGGAGCAGGTGTTCCTTCCTCGGCGCTTCCAGGGCAGATGGGGGGAAACAACCTCTCCTCCTGCAGGCCCACCTTGGTTTTGCTTAAAAACACAAAAGCTTCACCATCAATAAAGGGAAATGGTCTAGAAAGATAACCAGTCAGCACGGGACGCTGCATGGACCAGGCTGCATGGACGGGGCTGCATGGACGGGGGGCTGCATGAACAGGGGCTACATGAACAGGGGTCTCCATGGACGGGGCTGCATGGACCAGGGGCTGCATGGACCAGGGGCTGCATGAATGGGGGGCTGCATAGACGGGACGCTGCATGGACCAGGCTGCATGGACGGGGCTGCATGGACGGGGCTGCATGGACGGGGGGCTGCATGAACAGGGGCTGCATGGACTGGGCTGCATGGACGGGGGGCTGCATGGACAAGGCTGCATGGACAGGAGGCTGCAGGGGCAGGGACCGCCGTGCAGGGACCCGGCTGGGCCGTGAGAGGCCGGTGTTCGCGTGTGCTGGACAGTGCCGACGCAGGGGGCGCCCACCTGACTTCCCACCCCCACCCACTCCGTCTCTCTGGCACCAAACTGCGGCCATCCTGCCCAGCACGTGGTCGGAGGTGCCACCAGCCCCAGAATGGCCCCCGAGCCCCCGCCCGTCGGTGCCGAGCCAGGGCCCTGCGGCCGCCTGCCGCACCCCAGGGGGTCGGGCGCCTCAGCCCCTCTGGGTACTCATGGCACCCGCTTCCTTCCTGCAAGGACTTGCTGCGCCCGACCTCACGCGGGAGTCGCCCGCCCGCGAGTGTTCCCCTCAGAGCTGCTCCAAGGCGGACCGACCGTGGTCCCCTCAGGGCGCTCTTCCGGGGACTGTCCCCGGGTTCAGACTCTGCATGCTGTCCGCTGGCACAGAGCCCCAGGGAGGCCGGGCGCAGCGGCCCCGGTTCCGTCACCGTCCTTGACGCCCACCGGGCAGAGGAGGAAGCCCTCGCCAGCGGCCAGAGCCGCCGGTGGAAACGCTGTGCCCCCCGGGGCCCTGGCACCTGCCGTCTGCGCAGGGGGGACCGGGCCCGTCGCCTGCCACCATCACCCACAGGAACAGTAATGTTAACGTGACACCGAAGTTTCCCCGTCTAGACAGACTCATTCAACTCGCCGCCACACGGTCTGACAGACTCGGGGGCGCCCTGCCCCTCCGGCCCACGGCTCCCAGTCCCGCACCCGCCACGCACAGCGGGAGGCTGGGCCTCGCGGGCCTGGGCCGGGGCCCTGCTCAGGCTCCCGCACGGGCCTGTCTGGATCCAAGCATCAGCAGCGGGCGCGGTTTTCAGCCAGGCGGGTCCCCGCCATCACCGCCACTCCTTTCAGGCGGTGCCATCTGTCAGGACAATCGCGCGTCTGCCTGAGCCCCCGGGACGTGAGTTTCTCAGGGGACCGAATCTCAGGATACACCCGCGGCTGCGGCCTCGCGTCCGGGCACCAGTGTGGGGCTCCCCTGTTTGCAGGGCACTTTTTGGCCTGGCTTCCTGTTTGATTTCTGGGAGACACAGAGCACTCCCATCTCACAGATGGAAAACTGAGACTTGGGGTATCTGCACAACTCCCCGAGGCCACACAGGGAGGGGCCCCAAATCTCCTGACGTTGTGCTGTGAGCGCGACCTCCGAGGGAGCTCTGGGGACGTGGCCCTCGGGCCTGTGGGCTGACCCACCGCCAGGCAGACGGAACAGCCTCTGAGGGTGCTCGGAGGCAGGCCCGCCGAGGAGCCCGGCGTGTCGGCCACACAGTCACCGCGCCCCGAGCTGCTCTTACTGACAGAAAGGAAAAGCAAACCCAGAAACTCGGAAGAGAGTACGTCCAACCAGAAGAATAGGCGACCGTGGAGACCAGAGCCCCTGCTTTCGGAGTCGGGCTGGGAGAGCGGGGGAGAGGCGGGCCTCCTACCCGCCGAGGGGTCGCTCCCGCAGGGACAGGGGTGCGGCACCGCCTGCTCAAGGCGCTCCTGCCCCGCGCCCACCAGCACGAGACGCTAGTCCAGAGCGATCGCCAAGATGCCCCCCCAGCCTGGGGCCCCGTTTGACAGCTGGGAAACTGAGGCAACAAGCAGGAAGTGAGCAGTCTGCAGCCAAGCTCGCCAGGGTGGGGGTGGGGCGGGGGGACCAGGGCCAGGGGGTGGGGTGGGGGTGGGGCGGGGGTCCAGGTGCAGAAGGGCGGGGGGTGGGGGGGGAGGGCGGTCCTGAGCCACCTTTACTTTCCTCATTGCACCGACTGAACAGAAAGTCCCTCGTTCGGAAGCGTGCTGCCCGCCGTCCAGCTAAGAGCTGTGAGCGGCCCGAGCAGCCCCCCCCCGGCCCCCCCCGCCCCCCGCCCTGGGGACGCCGCGGAGCACCAGGCGGACAAGCAGCAGCAGGGATGACGCTGGCGGAGGAGAGCCCGTCCTCCCTGCTTGGTGCTCGGGGCCTCAGCGGGGTCCGCACGGGGGAAGTGATGGCGCGACCCGGAGGCACTGAGGTCGCTGTGGGGTGTCCCTGGCTTCCGGGCAGCCGCTGCTCATCCGTTGTTGTGTCACCGGGGCCAGGATCAGGGGCCCAGGGGACGGAGCCGTCTCCCTGAGGAGGCCCAGCCGGGCCGGGCTGCAGGCCGTGGGGAGCGCGTGGGCGTCCCCGCGGGGCTGGAAAAGTCCAGGCGAGGCGCCACGGGGTCGGGGGGAGGTCACCCGGCTCCGTCCAGCTGCCACCAGCTGGGAGCGTGGTGGGACAGCCAGGAGACAGGGGCCAGGTGCCCAGAGGTGGACGGACACGTTCGAACAAAGGGTCACGGTCTGGAGAGTGTCCTCTCTGACTAGCCAGGACCCGGCTGAGGCCCCCCAGCCGCTGGGTCTGGATCCGGAATCCAGCTCCGGAGAGCCGTGCGCCCCGCCTGGGAAGCACGGACCCAAACGCTCACGTGCCGCCCTTGACCCCGACCCCTCCGTGGCCCCCGGGGCCTGCAGGAGAGCGCTGGGTCTCCTGGGCAGGGCAGCTGCCTGACGTGGCCCCTGCTCACCTCGCTCATGCCGCGGACCTGTCTCCCCCCCCCCCCCGCCCCCGGCATGGTCCCTACTCAAGCTCTCAAGCTCCGAGGGCCAGCCGTGGGTCCCCGCCGCCCGACCCTCCCAAGCGGCCTCCGCTTCTGGGCCTCCCGGGGGCCATCTGAGCACGCGTCCGTGTGCCGGGCTGGGAGCTCTGAGTGCAGGGACCGGAACTGTCACCTCTGCGTTGCTGCCCGGCCCCCAGCACCTAGCACAGCGCCTGGCACGTGAGGAAAACTCCACTGACGGTCGGGAATTAGTTTCCAATTAAGAAGCAAGTAAGCCTGGGCAGCGTGGAGAGTCGACCACTTTGTCTCCATCCTCCCCGCCCCCACCCCGCACGAGGCTGGCAGGGGCTCCGGCAGGGACACCGCAGACCCTCGCTCACAGAAGGCGATGGCCAAGCAGCCACACCGGGTACCGAGCCCTCTTGCCTGGAGAGGAGCGTGCCGGCACGCGGCTGCTGGCACGGAGGGGACCGCGACCGCGTCGCCCGGAAGCAGGGTGGGGACACGCACGCCCACCTGTGCCCGGGCTCTGCGATGTGACTCCAAACCATCTCCCTGCCACATTCCGTGTTCCCTACTCCAAGTATGAACAGTGTGTTGCACCTGGTGTGTCCCCCCCCCGCCCCCGGGAGGCCTGTGCCCAGAGCCCGACCTGCACTCAAAGTGTGGGGGTCCACACGCGGGCGACCGAGGGCCGGCCCAGACCCCAAGACGCTCCGTGGGAGGGCCAGTCCTTCCTTAGTGGGCCTGGCCGCCCCCAGAGCCCGGCGGGGGAGTTTTGGGTGACGAGAACAGACACGCCGTGCGGACGGCCACGCCGGACCCACCCGCCGCGCAGCCCGGCCCCTGCTCCCGGGGGAGGGCGTCAGGAGCCAGCCCGAGAGCTGGTGTCTCCCTGTTTGCCCATTGGTCTCTTGTAATTTATCTAGTATTTCCCAAAAGGTCACTGGGTGGCGATTTCAATATCGTAAAATTTGTAGAGACGCTCTCAAAGAAGCGTGCAAATCCCGCAGGCTTACACTGGCTTAAAGGTGATGTATTTTATTAAAAGCATCTATACTGAGTGCACTTTGGATAGGATTTGGTGACCGACTGGTCAGGGATCCGAAAGGCCTTGCTATTAAAAGATCCGCTGTTGCGGGGGTGGTAGGAGACAGAGCAAAGGCATTTGCCAAGGGGGGGTCGTGGACGGAGGAGAAAGTGGGAAGTGGCGTGTGGGTCACACGGAGGAGCGGGCACAAGGACCCCTTCTCATGCTGCACCCCCGGACCCCTCCGCACCCACCCCCGCCCGGGCCCTGAATGCTGCCTGAGGGGGAAAAGCCCCGGGCAGGTTGCTGACCCCCTCCTGCTCCCTACCTCCCGGACAGCTGAGGGTCCGAGAACCGTCCGCCGCGGGTCTGCAGAGCCTCAGCCCCCCCACTGCGTCCCCGCCACTGCCCTGCCCGCGCCAGACCAGGCACACCGCAGGCTCCCAGGGCCGCGCGGGGCCGGCGTTCCATCCCCAAAGGCACCAGGTGGAGGCTCGTGGGGAACCCCAGCTAAGTAACCCCGGGAGGGACTCGTCTCTAACGGGGCCAAGGACAGACGCTTCGGGGTCAGCCCTCGGGCACCCCTTCCTCTCCCTCCAGACCCCACACCAGGCAGAACGAGAGGCAGCGGGAAGAATAAAAATACTCCCCTCCACCTGCTGGGTCCCCACCCGGGGTCTGCGTTACCCCCCTCACCCCACACGCCTGTGCCAGTAGCTGACCTTAGTGCGGGGGGGTGGGGGGGGTCTAAAAACCCTAATACCCAGGCTACCCCCCGGCCAGTAAACAAGGCGGGAGCTGGAAGGAGCTGGAAGGAGCTGGAAGGAGCTGGAAGGATCAGATCCCCAGGTGATTCCGAAATGTAGCCGTTCGGGACACACCAAGGGAGGTGCTATGCTCACCCCCAATTAATAAGGAAACGGACTCTCAAGAGAGTTAAGTACTTGCCTAAAGTCATGCAACCTGGAGTGATGGAGGGAGGGGGGCAGGTGTGGAGGAGGAGGGAGGAGGGAGGGAGGCAGGGGT
>PISW01016576.1:0-12759 GCA_004023785.1 Mungos mungo | reverse complement strand
GGAATAGAATAGAGAACCCAGAACTGGACCCACAAGTATATGGCCAATTAATCTTTGACAAAGCAGGAAAGAGTGTCCAATGGAAAAAAGACAGCCTCTTCAACAGGTGGTGTTGGGAGAGCTGGACAGCAACATGTAGAAAAATGAAGTTAGACCACTTTCTGACACCATTCACAAAAATAAACTCAAAATGGATAAAAGATCTGAATGTGAGACAGGAAACCATCAAAACCCTTGAGGAAAAAGCAGGAAATAGCCTCCTAGACCTCAATCGCAGCAATTTCTTCCTCGACACATCCCCAGAGACAAGGGAATCAAGAACAAAAATGAACTACTGGGACCTCATCAAGATAAAAAGCTTCTGCAAGGCAAAGGAAACAATCAAGAAAACTAATAGGCAACCAACAGAATGGGAAAAGATAGTGGCAAATGGCATATCAGATAAAGAGCTAGTATCCAAAATATACAAGGAGCTCACTAAGCTACATACACGAAAAATGAATGATCCAGTGAAGAAATGGGCAGAAGACCTGAATAGACACTTCTCCAAAGAGGACATCCAGATGGCCAACAGGCACATGAAACGATGCTCAGTGTCACTCATCATCAGGGAAATTCAAATCAATACTACACTGAGATACCACCTCACACTGGTCAGAGTCGCTAAAATGAACAAATCAAAAGACTATAGATGCTGGCGAGGGTGTGGAGAGACGGGCACCCTCCTACACTGTTGGTGGCAACGTAAACTGGTGCAGCTGCTCTGGAAAACAGTGTGGAAACTCCTCAAAAAACTATCGATAGAACTCCCTTATGACCCAGCAATAGCACTGCTAGGGATTTAACCAAGGAATAAAGAAGTGCTGATGCATAGGAGCACATGTACCCCAATGTTCATAGCGGGACTTTCTATAATAGCCAAATCATGAAAAGAGCCTAAATGTCCATCACCTGATGAGTGGATCAAGAAGATGTGGTATATATATACAATGGAGTACTATATGGTAATGAGAATAAATGACATATGGCCATTTATAGGAATGTGGATGGACCTTGAGGGTGTCACGCTAAGCACTTCTGTATCCCTTGGGTAAATCCCTAGCAGGGCTATCTATGGATAGTTTTTTGAGGAACCTCCACACTGTTTTCCAGAGCGGCTGTAGCAGTTTACATTCCCACCAACAGTGTAGGAGGGTGCCCGTTTCTCCACATCCTCGCCAGCATTTATAGTCTCTTGATTTGTTCATTTTAGCCACTCTGACTGGCGTGAGGTGGTATCTCCGTGTGGTTTTGATTTGTGTTTCCCTGATGATGAGTGATGTTGAGCATCGTTTCATGTGCCTGTAGGCCATCTGGATGTCCTCTTTGGAAAAGTGTCTGATCAGACCTTCTGCCCATTTCTTCACTGGGTTATTTGTTTTTTGGGTGTGGAGTTTGGTGTGTTCCTTGTAAATTTTGGATACTAGCTCTTATCTGATATGTCTTTTGCATCTATCTTTTCCCATTCTGTAGGTTGTCTATTAGTTTTCTTGATTGTTTCCTTTGCAGTACAGAAGCTTTTTATCTTGATGAGGTACCAAGAATTCATTTTTGCTTTCATTTCCCTTGCCTTTGGGGATGTGTTGAGAGGAAATTGCTGCGGTGGAGGTCAAGGAGGTTGTTTTCTACTTTCTCCTTGAGGGTTTTGATGGTTCCCTGTCTCACACTCAGGTCCTTTTGCCATTTTGAGTTTATTATTGTGTATGGTGTAAGAAAGTGGTCTAGTTTCATTCTTCTGCATGTTGCTGTCCAGTTCTCCCAGCACTACCGGCTAAAGAGGCAGTCTTTTTTCCATACTCTTTTGGTGCATTTACAATTGCACCAAATACCATAAGATGCTTAAGAATAAACCTAATCAAAAAGGTGATAGACCATTACTCAGAAGACAATTAAACACTGATGAAAGAAATTAAAGATGACCAAATTAAATGGCAAGATATTCTTTGTTTTAATGGATTGGAAAAATCAATATTCTTAAAATGTCTATGCTACCCGAAGCAATCTACACATTTAATTCAATCCCTATCAAAATACCACCAGCGTTTTCTCAGAACTAAAACAAACCACCCTAAAACTTATATGAAACCACAAAAGACCCTGAATAGCCAAAGCAACCTTGAAAATGCAAAGCGAACCTGGGAGCATCAGAATTCTGGATCTCTAGTGATATTACAAAGCTGTAGTGATCAAAATAGTATGGCACTGGCACAAAAATAGACATATAGATCAATAGTACATAGAGAAAATCCAGAAAAAACCCAATATTATATGGTCAATTAATCTTTAAGAAAGAGAAACAATGAAAAAAAAGACAGTCTCTCTCAACAAATGGCATTGGGAAAACAGGACTGCAACATGCAAAGGATGAAACTGGACCAAATTTTTATGCCATACACAAAAAAAGTGGACAATGGATAAAAGACTTAAATGTGAGACTTCAAACCATAAAAAACCTAGAAGGGAACACAGGCAGCAACTTCTTTGAAACTGACCATAACAACTTCTTTCTAGATTTGTCACCTAAAGCAAGGAAAACAAAACTAAAAATAAATATTGGGACTATATCAAAATAAAAGGCTTCTGGACAGTGAAGGAAACACTCAAAAACATTAAAAGGCAATCTACAGGATGGGAAAAAGTATTTGAAAATGGTATATCTGATAAATAGTATCAAAAACATGGATAAATGAGCTAAATGTTCCAATCAAAAATCATAGGGTAGCAGAACGGATAAAAAACCAAAATTCATCTATTTGCTGTCTAGAAGAGACTCATGTTAGACCTGAAAACACCTTCAGATTGAAAGTAAGGGGATGTAGAAATATCTGTCATGCGACTGGAAGTCAAAAGAAAGCCAGAGTAGCCATACTTATATCAGACAAACTGGAATTTAAAGTAAGGGCAGTAACAAAAGATGAAAAAAAACCATTATATAATAATTACAGAGTCTTTTCATCAGGAAAAGCTAACAATTATAAACATATACGCACCAAGTTTGGTAGCACCCAAAGACATAAAACAGTTAATCACAAACAGAAAGAATCTTATTGATAAGAATGTGGTAATTGCAGGGGATTTTAATACTCCACTTATAGCCATGGACAGATCAACTAGACTAGACGAATAATCACTAAGGAAATAATGGACCTAAATGACACACTGGAACAGATGGATTTGAGAGATATATTTAGAACTCTACATCCTAAGGCTATGGAATTCACTGTCTTCTCAAGTGCACATGGTACATTCCCTACAATAGTACACAAACTGGGGCATAAAGCAGCCCTCCATAAATATATATGAATTGAGATCATACCATGCACACTTTCCGATCACAATGCTATGAAACCTGAATGAATCACAGGAAAAAGCCTGGAAAACTTCAAAAATATGGAGGTGAAAAACCACCCTACTAAAGAATGATTGGGCCAATCAGGAAATTAGAAAGTAAATTTAAAAATACATGGAAACCAATAAAAATGAAAATACAACAACCCAAATTCTTTGGGATGCAACAAAGGCAGTCCTAAGAGGAAAGCATATTGCAATCCAGGCTTATTTCAATAAACTAGATAAAGTGCAAATAAAAATCTAACAGTGCACTTAAAGGAACTAGAAGGAGAGAAGCAAGAAAACCACAAATCCAGCAAAAGAAGAGAAATAATAAAAATCAGGGCAGAAATGAACAATATAGAGTCCAAAAAAACCAGTTGAACAGATCAATGAAATCAAGAGTTGGTTTTTTTGAAAAAATAAATAAAATTGATGAACCTCTAGCCAGGATTTTCAAAAGGAAAAGAGAGAATACCTAAACAGACAAAATCACGAATGAAAATGGTTCTATTACAACCAATCCCTCAGAAATACAAGCAATCATCAGGGAATACTATGAAAAATTATATGCCAACAAACTGGACAACCTAGAAGAAATGGACAAATTCTTAAACACACATGCACTTCCAAAATTCAAACGGGAAGAGATAGAAAACCTGAACAGACCAAAAACCAGTGAAGAAATTGAATTAGTTATCAAAAATCTCCCAACGAGTAAGAGCCCTGGGCCAGATGGCTTCCCAGGGGAATTCTACCAAACATTTAGAGCTGGGTTAATTCCTATCCTTCTCAGGCCATTTTAAAAAATAGAAACAGAAAGAAAACGTCTGGACTCATTCTACGAAGCAGCATCATTTTGATTCACAAATCAGACAGCTCCAGCAAAAAAAGAGAACTACAGGCCAATATCCTTGATCAATACAGATGCAAAAATCCTCAACAATATATTATCACATCAAATTCAACAAAATGTGAAAAGAATTACTTACCATGATCAGGTGGGATTCATTCCTGGGTTACAGAGCTGGATCCATATTCGCAAATTAATTAATGTGATACATCACGTTAACAAAAGAAAAGATAAAATTCATATGATCTTGTCGATAGATGCATAAAAAGCATTTGACAAAATAAAGCACCCTTTCTTAATAAAAACCCTCGAGAAAGTCGGGATAGAAAGAACTTACCTAAACATTATGTAAGCCATTTATGAAAAGCCCACAGCTAATATCATCCTCCATGGACAAAAACTGAGAGCTTTTCCCCTGAGATTGGGAACTCAACCGGGATGTCTACTTTCACAATTGTTGTTTACCATAGTGCTGTATGTCTTGGCATCATCAATCAGACAACAAAAGGAAATACAAATCATCAGAATTGGGTAAGATGAAGTCAAATTTTAACTTTTCATATGTGGCACGATACTTTCCGTGGAAAACCAGACAGACTCCACCAAAAGCCTACCAAAACTGAACCATGAATTCAGCAAAGTCGCAGGGTACAAAACCAATATATAGAAATCTGTTGCATTTTTTATACACCAATAAGAAAGCAAGAGAAACAGAAATCAAGAAACTGATCCCATTCACAATTGCATGAAAAACCATAAAATACTTAGGAATAAATTTAACCAAAGATCGAAAATATCTGTATGCTGAAAACTATAGAAAACTTCTCAAGGAAATTGAAGAAAACACAAAGAAATGGAAAAACTTTCTATGGTCATGAATCGGAAGAATAAACATTGTGAAAATGTCATTATTACCCAAAGCAATCTACACATTTAATGCAATCCCAATCAAAATCTCACCAGCATTCTTCTCAAAGCTAGAACAAACTATCCTAAAATTTGTATGGAACCACAAAAGAACCTGAATAGCCAAAGTAATTTTGAAGAAGAAAACCAAAACGGGAGGCATCACAATCCCAGATTTTGCCTCTACTACAAAGCTGTCATCATCAAGACAGTATGGTATTGAAACAGAGACCAATGGAATAGAATAGAGGACCCAGAATTGGGCCCATAAATGTATGGCCAATTAACCTTGGACAAAGCAGGAAAGAGTATCAAATGGAAAAAAGACAGCTTCTTTTACAGACGGTGCTGGGAGAACTGGACAACAATATGAAAAAGAATGAAACTAGACCACTTTCTTACACCATACAAAATAATAAACTCAAAATGGATGAAGGACCTCAATGTGAGACAGGAAACCATCAAAACTCTAGAGAAGATACCAGGAAACAGCTTCCTTGACCTCAATCACAGCCATTTCCTATTCAGCACATCTCCAAAGGCAAGGGAATCAGAAGCAAAAATGAACTATTGGGATCTCATCAAGATAAAAAGCTTCTGTACAGCAAAGAATATAATCAAGGAAATGAATAGGCAGCCGACAGAATGGAAAAAAAGTAGTTGCAAATGGCATATCGGATAAAGGGCTAGTATCCAAAATCTACAAGGAACTCACCCAACTCCACAACCGAAAAACAAATCATTCAGTGAAGAAATAGTCAGAAGACATCAATAGACAATTCTCCAAAGAGGACATCCAGATGGCCAACAGACACATGAAATGAAGCTTCATGTCAGTTATCATCAAGGAAATACAAATCAAAACCACATTGAGATACCACCTCATGCCAGTCAGAGTGGCTAAAATGAACAAATCAAGAGACTGTAGATGTTAGCAAGGATGCGGAGAAATGGGCACCCTCTTACATTGTTGGTGGGAATGTAAACTGGTATAGCTGCTCTGGAAAACAGTGTGGAGGTTCCTCAAAAATATATCCGTAGAACTCCCCTATTACTCAGCAATAGTACTGCTAGGGATATACTCAAAGGATGAAGAAGTGTTGATGCATAGGGGCACATGTACCCCAATGTTCATAGCGGCACTTTCAACAATAGCCAAATCATGGAAAGAGCCTAAATGTCCATCAACTGATGAATGTGGTATGTATGTATGTGTATATACACACACACACACACACACACACACACACACACACACACACACACACAATGGAGTACTCTATGGCAATGAGGAAGAATGAAATCTGGCCATTTGTAGCAAAGTGGATGGACCTCGAGGGTGTTATGCTATGTGCAATAAGTCAGACAGAGAAGGACAGATACCATAGATTTTCACTCATAAGTTTAACAGAAGAAACTTATCAGAGTACCATGGGGAGGGGGAGGGGTGGAAAAGAGGGCGAGGGAAGGAGGCAAATCCTGAGTGACTCTTGAATACTGAAAACAAACTAAGGGCTGAAGGGGGAAGGGGAAGGGGAAAGGGGGGTGATGGTTATGGAGGAAGGCACTTTTGGGGAAGAGCACCGGGTGTTATATGGAAACCAACTTGACAGTAAACTATAAAAAAAGAAATATTTTTAATGTAAAGGGCCAAAGATTGTACAGCTTACAAGGAGTGTCATTCACATTATATTTTCTGTAAACAATGAGTCCAAAGAAGTTCAGTGGAGTAGGCTGACAACGTGAGGAATTTAAATTCCACTGAAATAGTCATTCACATACAAACACTCAATAGATGTTTTACATGGATTATTTAATGAAGTTCTCCAACTCTAAGGATTAGATCCACATCTATCTACTCTGATGCTTCCACTTTTCTACTGTGTGGTAATAGTCTCTCTATAAGGGATTAAAAAAAAAAAACTCTCCCTACCTTATTTGAATTAAAGAATTTACCTCAACACAAACTCATTTTATTCTTTGCACCTAAGATTTCCCTCACCAGTTCATATTACATTTCTTTTTTAAATAATTTTTTAATATTCATTTATTTTTGAGAGAGACAGAGCGTGAATAGGGGAGGGGTAGAGAGTGAGGGAGTTACTGAATCTGAAGCAGGCTCCAGGCTTTGTGCTGTCAACACAGAGCCCATTGCGAGGCTAGAACTCATGAGCTGTGAGATCATGACCTGAGCTTCATGAAGTCCCACGCTCAACTGACTGAGCCACCCAGGCGCCCCAGATTACATTTCCTTTAAAGTTGGAAATGCCATGTGGAATATTTTACTTCTAGTTCCCAGTTGCAAATGACAAAATATTGAGAATTAGTAATTAACCTACTAGTTTAAATTAAAATAGCATCAAATTAAATGTATAATATCCTTACTATGCCAAAAGGCAATAGCAAAGGTTTAATGAAAATAATAAAAATCAACAATTATGAAAAGATGATTTCATTAAAATAGATTCAAAATTATTGTTCATGTGACTAAAACTTAATTCAATCTTTAATAAAACTGAACCCCCAATATTAAATCATAATTCAATATAAGAATATCCAAGGACAGTCAGGTTCACTTTTGAGTTATCTAACTTAATGTAAAAATGGCATTGAAAAAAATCTAGGTAATACATCTTACCCTCTCTCTCACTCTCTCTCTTCATTTCACTTATTTGTTTTGAGATTTTGGTGGAAGCTGTGGAGTACATAATTGAGCATGAGCTCTTTGGTGAACACCTAGAGTACAGACTTCTAGTGTATGTTGTCGTGAAAACCATATTCTTTAGACACCAGATATTCACATAGCAATATGGACATTATGTGAGCTTTATAATTATAGCATCAACCTTCTACCACATTTTTAAAGTCAATATTTACTCTTTTTAGATAGACAGTCTCTCTTTTGCTGTGCTTTCTGCTATTCTCTTGCTGTGTATTCAATAAACCTCTATCTCATTTGTTTTTCCTTGGGTGAATTCTGTGCCAGTGCCACTGGCCTCTACCTGATCAAGTTGCCTACACATTTGTTGGCCCAGATGGATATCTCTATTGGCAGAGGACTTTTTCCAGAATCTCTGTGAATTTTTTGGGACTTTCCTTGTGGAGCAGACAACATCCACCGAGATTACCTCTTAGTGAGGGTCTGAAGCCCTGGGGCAAACCTGATGGACCACTCTTGCCTGAAAGGGTCAAAGATTCCCCCTCTTGCCTTTCAGAGGGATCCTTCCCTCCATCCCCTTTCTCTTTTTGGCCCTTTGGTGGTCTAACCTTAGTACTTCTTGGACAACTGAAGATCTCTGGCCAGGATTGCTCCCTGGTGTGGTCTGAGGGCGAACAGTTCAGACTGCCTATGCCTGTGAGAATGAAGGGCCCCATTCATCTCCTTTCTCACTCTGTCTACTTTGAGGTTTCCCTTTCCAATGTGCTTCTTTTGAAATTTTCCCCCTTTCCTTTGTTCCCATGAGCTGAGCTGCCCTTTTTATCTATAGGACAAACATGTTCCTATGATCTAAGTGATGAGTCTTCTCACTCCTTTTTCTGACCTAGTTTGGCCAACCTTTCCCTGTTGTACAGTGACATGTGTCCTGCATTCCCCGTTGCAGGTGATGCCCCATCAGGGATAGCTTTTCCAACTTGCCACACCTCTCTACTTGGTGAGATGCTCCAGTAGAATCAGTCATCCTATGTAAGGCCGAACCCTTTCTCAAATCAGTGGGACACCTGAGTGAAATTGTGACCATAATTCATAGCTCCATTCCCTTTGATGGCATGCTCCTTTGGGAATCAGTAGCTAGTCTTGCCCTATGTGCCCCTCTATTCCTTTGGACTCGCCTTTGGGCTATATTTTTAAAAACTGGGACAAATTTGGGGCACATGGGTGGCTCTGTTGGGTAAGCCTCCGACGTTAGCTTAGATCATGATCTCATGGTCCATGAGTTTGAGCCCCACATCGGGCTCTGCTGACAGCTCAGAGCCTAGAGTCTGCTTTGGATTCTGCGTCCCTCTCTCTCTGCCCCTCCCCTGCTTGCACTCTTTCCCTATCTCTCAAAAATAAGTAAAAATTAATTTTTTTAAAAAACTGGAACAAATTTGATCCCCAAGCCCTGAGGAACAATGTCTCATATTTTTTTGTAATATTTCCTGCCGTCAGTATAAACTCCAAGATCCAGATGTATGGTCTCACCACTGAAACCATTTCTTAGTTACTATTTTCTAGCTTGACCTCTTTTGCTGGAACTCCTCCAATTGGACGGAAATCCTATATTGGAAGTCTTCGTGGCATGGTTCCAAAAATCCTAACAAAACAGTAGACAAAAATTCCACAAAACAGTAGAATGTGTCTTGCTTCATTTCATGGCCCATCTTACCCTGTGACTAGCTATCAACCTGAAACTTTGAAGTTTTATTGAGTGAAATGAAAAACTGGGTCAGTTTGATTTCTTCTTTGCCAATTCTGATGCCTTTTATTTTGTTTTGTTGTCTGACCGCTGATGCTGGAACTTCCAGCACTATGTCAAACAACAGTGGTGAGAGTGGACATCCATGTCATATTCCTGATCTCAGAGGGAAAGTTCTCAGTTTTTTCCCCATTGAGGATGATATTAGCTGTGGACTTTTCATAATCTGCTTTTATAATGTTTAGGTAAATTCCTTCTATTCCGACTTTCTCAAAGATCGGAAGAATAAATATTGTGAAAATGTCATTATTACCCAAAGCAATCTACACATTCAATGCAATCCCCATCATAATTGCACCAGCGATCTTCTCAAAGCTAGAACAAGCTATCCTCAAATTCATATGGAACCACAAAAGACCCCAAATAGCCAAAGTAATAGACTTTAGCCTCTACTACAAAGCTGTCATCATCAAGACAGTATGGTATTGGCACAAAAACAGACACAGAGACCAATGGAATAGAATACAGAACCCAGAACTGGGCCCACAAATGTATGGCCAATTAATTTTTGACAAAGCAGGAAAGAGTATCTGATGGAAAAAAGACTGCCTCTTTAGCAGGTGGTGCTGGGAATACTAGACAGCAACATGCAGAAGAATGAAACTAAACCACTTTCTTACGCCATACACAATAATAAACTCAAAATGGCTGAAGGACCTGAATGTGAGACAGGAAACCATCAAAACCCTCAAGGAGAAAGGAGGAAACAACCTCCGTGACCTCAACCGCAGGAATTTCCTACTCGACACATCCCCAAAGCCAAGGAAAATGAAAGCAAAACTGAACTCCTGGGACCTCATCAAGATAAAAAGCTTCTGCACGGCAAAGGAAACAATCAAGAAAACTAATAGACACCCGACAGAATGGGAAATGATAGTTACAAATGACATATCAGATAAAGGGCTAGTATCCAAAATCTGCAAGGAACTCACCAAACTCCACACCCAAAAACCAAATAACCCAGTGAAGAAATGGGCAGAAGACATGAACAGACACTTCTCCGAAGAGGACATACAGATGGCCAACAGGCACATGAAGCGATGCTCAGCGTCACTCATCATCAGGGAAACACAAATCAAAACCACACTGAGATACCACATCATGCCAATCAGAGTGGCTAAAATGAACAAATCAAGAGACTATAGATGTTGGCAAGGGTGTGGAATGACGGGCACCCTCCTACACTGTTGGTGGGAATGTATACTAGTGCAGCCACTCTGGGAAACAGGGTGGAGGTTCCTCAAAAAACTATCAATAGAACTCCCCTATGACCCAGCAATAGCACTTCTAGGGATTTACCCAAGGGATACAGAAGTGCTGAAGCAAAGGGGCACATGTACCCCAATGTTCATAGCAGCATTGTCAACAATAGCCAAATCATGGAAAGAATGTAAATGTCCATCATCTGATGAATTGAAGAAGAAGATGTGGAATATATATATATATATATATATATATATATATATATATATACACATACACACATACAATGGAGTATTACATGGTAATTAGAAAGAATGCAATCTGGCCATTTGTAGCAAAGTGGATGGACCTCGAGGGTTTCATCCTAAGTGAAATAAGTCAGGTGGAGAAGGACAGATACCATATGTTTGCATTCATATTTCTAACAGGAGAACAGGAGAAACCTAATGGAGGACCTGGGGGAGGGGAAGAGGGAAAGAGAGTTGGGGAGAGAGAGGGATGCAAAACCTGAGAGACTATCAAATACTGAAAACAAACCAAGGGCTGAAGGGGAAGGGGGAGGGGGAAAAGAGGTGGTGGTAATGGAGGAGGGCACTTGTGGGGAAGAGCACTGGGTGTTATATGGAAACCAATTTGACAATAAACTATTAAAAAAAAGAAAAGAAAAACTGTGTCAAATTCATTAGATATCTAAGTATTTTCCAAATTGATAAAATACTGAAGCATTAATTAGTAAACCTAAGGCTTATATGTTTTTTGACTTCTAATTTCTGAAAAATTAAAAATATATGGGTCTGGTGGAAAACATGATTTTTGGCTTATTAGAAGATTCTACAGTGAGAAATTCATGTGCTTTGTATTGGTGCCTTAAAAATTTTTAACTTTACTTATTTATTTTGAGAGAGAGAGAGAGGGAGGGAGAGAGAGAAAGCACACACAGGGAGAGGTGGAGAAAGAGGGAAAGAGAGAGAGTCCCTCTCTCAGGGTCTGCACTCCAGGATGGAGCCTGATGTGGGGCTCAAACTCACAAACCGTGAGATCATGTCCTGAGACAAAATTAAGAGTCAGCCAGTTAACCAACTAAGCCACCCAGACAACCCTCAAATTGGCACCTTCAACAATCTTTCTCTCTTCTTTAATTGATTAAACTCCTGGACTGCAAATAGATTTTGGTCAACTATCGAAGGTATTTTGTACAGCCTTCTCTTCTCATAATAATAATTTATTTTGTTGTTTTTTCTGATGTCTCCATCAGGTGCCAAGACTCCTTCACTGCCATACCTTCAAACCAACAGAGGATCCTTTCTACTCAGGAAAATTAATATATTTTGCCTACCTCAAATTTGGCTGCCTCTGCCATTTGGAATTCCTACATATAATTCCCAACTGAGCAATGCTGACCCATAAATAAAGACGTCTCCATGCCCCTCATTCAGCAGAAAGAACCTACTGAAGGTGACATTATCTCCCTAGATGCCAAAGATTTTTCATTATCAGTCTGTCAGGGGGAAATGTAAAGACTGCTTTTAGGCAACAGGCTTGAGCAATGGAAACTTAAGCAAGTCAAAAGAGCCTATGCCCACCACTGAGCTGAATGCAAACAAGCTCCTTAAGCAACCTACCTCAAAATAGCCATAGTCTCTAACTGACAAATTAGAAGTAGACATAATTCCTAAGATTACCAAAAAAGGAACAATTCCATACATCCTCATACCCCCTCACTCCACCCTATAACTGTGACTTCTTACTACCACCTCACCTCAGAGAGTCTCTCCTTTGCTGTTCTGCTCACTGCTCCTTTCCAGTATATTCTATAAATGCCTATCTCTTTAAAAAAAAACATAGAATAATATTTAAGAATAAAACACAAAATACCACGTTGGACATCTTAAATATATGAAATTTCTATTTTTTTAATAGTTTATTGTCAAATTAGTTTCCATATAACACCACGTGCTTCTCCCCACAAGT
>PISW01016575.1:0-12756 GCA_004023785.1 Mungos mungo | reverse complement strand
ACCACCCCCAGAACTCAGGCCCCCTCTCCCCACAGACTTGGGGTTCCCTCACCATGCCCTGACGCCCCCAGAACTCAGGCCCGCTCCCCCCACAGCCCCAGAAGCATTCCCATTTCCTACCCCAAGGGAGCAACAGTAGGAACATCCATTTTCTTAAAAGAACTTTCCATCCCACCCCGGGTGGAGCCCCCACGGCTTTGGCAAGGCCGCCACAGAGCCATCTCCCGAGGCCCAGCTCACTTGGCCGTCACACGGCACCTGGGCCACTAGCGGTGCGGGCCACACATAGGCCCCTGCTCACCTTCTCACCATCCCTGCCCGACGTGAGGCAGGGCCAGGGTCCCCCCCGAGTGCCCCTCCTCCCGCGGAACTGGTCTCAGGGACCCTCCCGAGTGAGGGCCTGCAGGGCGGGAAGGCATCCTCTAAGACAGACACTTGAGAGAAACAGGTGCGTCTAAACTCCCAGCGAAGAGGAGAAAGTCAGACGGCTTCCGCCGGTGAGCCCCCAACCTCCATCACGAATGAGGAAGGGCTGGGATTCGGAGCCTCTCGCTGATGAAAATCTACCCAGCCGATGGCCGACGTTCACCTGACATCCGTGTGACGGAAAAACCCCAGGTCCCTCCTCGTGTGGGGGGACCTTCCCCAAAGACAAATTCCAGTTTCCTCCCCAAAATGCTCCTGAGACTTGGAGTCTTCCTCTTCTTTGTTTTTTCTGCCTCCATAAGTTCAATATGTCTAACAACAGGAGAAACTTGCTGGAAAGTTCTAGAGTGCAGTTTGTCCCCACTGAGAGGTCAGTACAGAGAAAGGGAAGAGAGAAGGTTAGAATCTAAAGACGAAGGGGACATTTTGTGCTCCAGACCCGTCAGGTTCAAGGTGACATCAAGAAGGGACACGGGGTGACCAAGAGGCAGGACTGGGATGTGGGGGGGCTGGGGCCCTGAGATTTGGGGGTCACCTGTCCAGAAGACCCGAGTCAAGCCCCAGGCATGGATGCATTCTCCTGCATTGAGGGAGGGAGTTCGAAGCGTCTTAATTTTTCAGAGGGAGGGTCAGGAGCATTGCCGTCACGGGATGGCGCGGCAAAGAAAGAAACTTCTTCCTGTCTGAACATGAGGTCTTGAGTAGTTCGAACACAGACATACATCAAAAAGTAGGCTTCAGAGGTGCCAAGGAAGATTAGGAGAAATGCGTCTGATCTCCCTCGATTCTGAACACTACGTGAGTCAAATTTTTCCTAGCGCGCTGTTTGTTTAACAGGGTCCACACTGAAGGATTCTTGGCCCCGTGTCCTTCAGGCCTGAAATTCAAAAGGAGACGCTGACGTCGGCTCCCACGAAAGCTACTACAAAACCACCGGCACGAGGGACCCCGCGGCCAGTGGGGCACAGTCATTTCTCAAGGGCCACTGAGGCTCGAGGGGAGTGGGGGAGGCTGGGGTGTGTTTTCAGTGCCTAGTGGCCGACGTGCCGCTCTTGGGCAGAGCCACTGGTCTCCCAGATGTCACCAAAGTCAAGGGGGGGGATGGGAGCTGAGTAACGTCTTGCCAGCCCCGGGGTCCAGAGCCGTTTTCCTTTTGAACCGCAGCTTGCCTCTTCCATCGGAAGACTCACTTTCTCGGCAGTCCCTCCAGTGACCTCACCGGAGACGAGGTTGTGTAATTGAAGGCCGTCGCGTTTCCACGGTGCTTCTAAGCCCGGGAAAAACCTCCGGAGGCAGCTCTCGCCGTCAGAAAACCCAGCCGAAGTTGCGAGCTCTTTCATTTTCTGAGTAAGTAAACAACTGTCTTTTTTTCTCCCCTTTTATGAGAGCAAGGTGTAACAGGAGAGGCGTGTTCTTAGAAAACAACAAACACAGAAAGCTCCCTTTTACGGTGAAAGATTGGCAGGATTTTCAGTTTTCTTTAAGTGGATTTTTTTTAAAACGTGATTCTAAGTCAGTGTAAGAGACCGTAGTCCGCGCCTGCTTTGGCCTTTAGTTACTTTTCCAGAAGAAAAAAGGGGAAAAGAGGAGAGGGTCTGGACTAGCTCCTGAAGGTTCCAGAAGCTCTTTCTTGACATCAGGGCCATAGGAAACATGTAGAGGCTGAATAATAGAGCCCCTAAATGACTTTCGTGTTCAATCTATGAATTCTGATTTATAAAAATCAAATCGGGCTTCCCAGGACTGCCTGCAAGATTTCATAAGGCCGATAAACTGATTGCGTTATTTGTAGCTTGAAAATAGCATCTCTTTAGGTGACTGACTTGAGATTCTTTCATCTCTGTGTCTGTTATTTCAAACGCCTTTATTCTCGCCTCCCTGTTTAAATTGAAATGAATTCCAAGAAGCCCAATCTGTTGAAGAAATTGGTCTCCCAAGTAGCACACGGCGGGGTTAAAATACACAAACTCCGAAGCTGTCGCGTTGAAGTGACAGAATCATCTTCTCGGACAGGCCTGCCCTCTGTCACCTCTACGTTTTGCAAATAAGATCAAGTTGCGCCGATACTATCAACAGCTATTTATTGAGCACCTACTATGCGCCAGGGAAACATCAGAGCTAAAACCGAGAACCAGTGAAGGAAGGGCTCTCCTTTCTGTCCGACATCACATAAACGCAGACAGCGGCTGGGAAGACAACCCCTTTCGAGCAGGGCTGAGCAGACACCTGCTGCGGCCGTGAGAGCCCCAGACACAGCCGGGTCAGCCGCGATGCCGGGCAGTGTCCGCTAAGCCAGCCAACCGGATTCGAGCTGCAGTCAGAGGTCACTGCTGGTGGCCTGGGAGGCAGCCCCTGATTTCCCGGGTGCGGTGAAGCCTTGCCTTCTGGAGGCATTTCCTCTGGCTGCCGTCAACTTAGGTGCTTACAACACCACAAATCCATTGTTCCGGAAGTCAGATGTTCAAGGTCGGTCGCACGGGGCTAACGTCAAGGTGTTAGAAGGGCTGTGTTCCTTCTCGAGGTGCCAACAGAGAATCTTTGCTTTTTCCAGCTTCTGTTTGATTTTTAAAAATTTTTTGAATGTTTGTTTTTGAGAGAGAGACAGAGCATGAGTGGGGGAGGGGGAGAGAGAGAAAGAGGGAGACAATCTCAAGCAGGCTCCAGGCTCTGAGCCGTCAGCACAGAGCCCAACGAGGGGCTTGAACCCACGAACTGTGAGATCACGACCTGAGCTGAGGTCAGATGCTCAACCGACTGAGCCCCCAGGCGCCCCGCCAGCGGTGGGTGTTGCATCTCGAGCTCCCTAACCCTGCCAGTCACCAGGTGCAGAGAAGGGCACGGACGGACGGGGACAAGGCCAATGGCAGTCTGAGGGAACGGGCCGCACAGACGAGTGTGCAGTTCAGACTTTAAATATACACATACCGGCCCACACGTAGTAAAGCAAAATAAAGCAGTTTTTATGTTAATGACTGAACATTGAAAAGAATTGTTGCACATCCAAACTCTTGATCGGGCTCAGGTCATGATCTCACGTTTCGTGTGCTGACAGCGCAGAGCCTGCTGGGGGCCCTCCCTCCCTCTCTCCCTCCCTCCCTCTCTCTTTCAAAATAAATCAATAATGAAAACAAACAAACAAACAAAGAACATAAGCAAAACAAATTGATGCTGGCACATACCCACGTGCCACGATCTTGCCTGGCTGTGCTATGTCCGTGGCATTTTTCTTGAAGAATGATTTTCTTTCCTAGTGTGGCTTTATTCTCTTTCATCGTTCCACGGAGCTGCTGAAATCTTTGTCTTCAAATTTTATAGCTAATAAATTGAAATGAGCACCTTGAATTGATTCTTCTCTTAGACTAGAATTTATTTGTTTGTTTGTTTGTTTATCTTGAGAGAGAGAGAAAGAGTGCATAATCAAGCCAGAGACGGGCAGAGAGAGGGAGAGAGAATCCCAAGCAGGCTTCGCACTGTCGGAGACTGACGCGGGGCTCGATCCCACCAACTGTGAGATCCTGACCTGAGCAGAAGCCAAGAGTGAGCGCTTAAGGGACTGAACCACGCAGGCGCCCCAGACTAGAATGCATTTAATTAAGAAAATGTCCCGGCTGCAAGGGTACCTACCTGCTAAGCTCAGAGGGAATTCTGCCAGGCAGAGGCTCTATCCAGCTCTGACTCCTCACGTGCAAAATCAGGTAAATATTTTAGCCCAGGTGTGTTCGCAGGCGACGCCCTAGTTCAGAGGGGCTTTCTTCAACCACTACTGTTACCGGATTTAACTCTACCAATAATAAATAACCAATAGTTACTTACACTTTGAACGCTTTGTCCCACGTAGACGCTGCGGATTTTCTCAATTTCGTCTCATTTCTGTACAGAATGTGAATTTCGCCCAGGTGAAAAGATTCTTCCCACGAACAGCCATAGTCCCAAGCTCACTACGGAATTTTAAAATTAAATCTTGTGTGCCAAGCTCTCATTCTTCAATCATTTCCTCCCTTTTGCAATACATGTCCTTTATTTGCTGCGTTATACCTTCATTTTCAAGGTAACTACAGTCTGCTCAAAGCGCAAAAGTGGGCGTTTTCGGCACTCCATTTTTTGAATAGCTTGACTAAAGATTTCTAATTGATTGGGAACAAAATATTTTTAAAAAATTTAGAGTTCCGTTTTAACAAACAGCTTAGTAACATTTCCGGGCATTTAGGCTCAAGGTCCCTTAAAAATGATTGATGATGGAGCAGCAAAGAAAGGAAACATGTGCCGTCAGGCATTTTTAATTTACCGTCAACCTCCTTACAAAAAGCTTGTAGCTCAGTAACTCTGTGCATCCGTCTTTAAATTTTCTAAACTTTGTCACCTCGAACCTCCATTTTAATTGGTAGAATACTGAGGGGCGTCTGGGTGGCTCAGTTGGTTAAACGTCCGACCTCGGCTCGGGTCATGATCTCGCGGTTTGTGAGTTCGAGCCCCGCGTCAAACTCTGTGCTGACAGCTCAGAGCCTGGAGCCTGTCTTTGGATTCTGTGTCTCCCTCTGTCTCTGCCCCTCCGCCACTCATGCTCGGTCTCTCTGTCTCATTCTCAAAAATAAATAAACATTAAAAAAGAATTAATTGGTAGAATACTGAAACTTATCCATATGCAATTGCAAATTTGGGTGCACTGTGGCCTCTTGAAAGGACACTTCTATTTCAGGCTCTCTTGTTTTTGTAAGAGCATTGCTATTACCATGACCCCACGCCCCAGCAAAATTTGGATTTGTATTATCATCACAAAAATACAACACTAGTTCCAACGTAAACAATTTAAACTGAATTTAGAGTAGCATTCCCCAGAAGTCGGTTGTTCCCCTCGGCCAGACTGAACTTGCAGAAATTTTGCTGTGAGCCCGTGAACTGGATCATGATTAGAACGACATGTTTTTCTAGTGGTATTCAGAAGGCGCCAGTATCAAACCGGCACCATTTTCCCTGTGTGTGGAGGGAAGGCTCCACACGAAGCTGACTCACGATCAGCCATCATTTCCACTGCTGTATGTGCAGGAGATAAACCGGAACCAAAAATGAGCTGAATTAATTTACAGAACAGTAGCTTGATCTAAATGGAAAATCCATGCTTCCCAGAGCGACCTGTAACAGCACCCTTCTGCAGCTACATGGGTGAAACCTGAGTGTCTTAGGGCAGATCTTTTAAAATTATTAACTTCTGGGGCGCTTGGGGGGCTCAGTCGGTTAAGCGTCACACTTCGGCTCTGGTTATGATCTCACGGTTCATGGGTTCGAGCCCCGCATCGGGCTCTGTGCTGACAGCTCGGATCCTGGAGTCTGCTTCAGATTCTGTGTCTCCCTCTCTCTCTCTTGGCCCCTTCCCCGCTCACCCTCTGTCTCATTCTCTCTCAAAAATAAAATACACATTTAAAAAAGTTAAAGCTACTAATTTCTAAAGTAGCAGCTTTGTGTCGTAGGCTTTCTTGTGGTCGGTGAAGTGGCCACAGAGCCCCCGTGGTGACGTAAACACCAACGGTCTGTGGGACGTGCACGTCTGCTGCCAATGCCTTTTTGAGAACCAGGAGCTCAGGGCTTAAATTTTCCTCAAACTTTCATCTTTTAGCTCATCAAGGCCAGAAGGGCATATTGCAAAACTTTCAAGTATTTCCAGTGTAAAAAAGAATTACACGGAGAAAAATAATAAAAATAAAATGATTTCCAAATAACCAAATAAACGTTTAGTTGTGGATTTTACAGCACAAGAGTTGACAACACAGGAGCGCCCCGGCGGCTCCGTATGCCGGGGGTCAGGGTCCTCCACGCCGCAGATGCCCCACGGCCACCCGGGCCCTAACTCCCCGTGTGTCCCACTGACCCGCCCACTCGGGGCCCGGCAGTTCATCTCCTCCTCTGTCTACACTCTCCCTTGGTGGTTTATCCGGTCTTGTGTCACCTTGTCAGACCTTGTCCCTGAACACCAGACTTGAGCGTCTACTTGCTGGAAATGCCCGCTTGACGTCCATCTCAACCTTGACATGGCCGAGACTGAACTCCTGACCCCCATCGCCACCCTGCCCCCCCATCGCAGCTGGCGGCGATGTCTTATTTCCAGGTGCTCAGGCCGAATATCTTGGTGTCATCCAATCCCTCCTTTCTCGCCACCTCTATCCGGCTGAAAATCATGGCGGCGCTGCCTTCAATCTGGAAGCTGGTTCCATCTCACCATCCCTACCGCTGGCCACTCCCCTGCTAACACGTTTATTCAGCATGTTTATTGTTGTGGGCTCTCCCTCCTGAGGGGTCTTGGCTAGTCTGATTCACTGCTCTGTCCCAAACACCTAGAACCGTGCCAGGTACATAGTAGGTGCTCAATAAGTGCGTGTTCAGTAGATAAATGCGTGGAGGAACCAGTGGACGACACCTCGATGTGAATGGCAGCGTGTGAGTTACAAACAGCAACAAAACTCAAAAGTCATCGAGTCCTCAGTGGAGGAAAGTCGTGCTCAGAGACACCAAGCGATTGCCCAAAGTCACACAGCCAAATAGACTTTCAAGACTGGTTCACAAGCTGCTTGCTGTGTGAGCAGGATCATGCGGGCCTCCTGAGTCAGCTGGCCTAGCAGGTGCTCAAAGGTGCTCATAAACCCACGAGTACAGGATTCCATGGGGTTCCAGAAGCAAGGGTCCGCTTGCTTCCCACCCTCTCCCTCTCCCACGGAAGCGGCGTGGGCACGTGGGAGGCAGGCCAGCTGTGTGGCTGGGACTGTGGCCACAGACCGAGGGCTCCCAGGACAGGCTGTTGACTTCCGAGCCTGGCTTCCTCATCCACCGAGGAAACAGCAGAATCCAGTAGACAGAGGCCCGGCCTCTGGAACCAGACCTCCGGGGGCTCATCCTCCTCGTGCCCGCCGTGCGACCGTGGGGGAGTGATCAGTCCCTCCGCGCCCCGTTTTCTGAGCAAATGGAGATGACGCTGCCCCTGCCCCACAGGGCTGCTGGGAAGATCCAATGAAAAAGTGCTTAAGTGTGAAACTCTCCGAATGGGGCCTGACCTAGACACCCTCTCATCAATATCAGCTGCTCCTGTTTTCCTGCATGTACTTTGCAAGCCCGGCTGCCCGTTCTGGAAATGTCCCACCGTTGTCCCTGCCCCGTCCACCCCGCTGACCCTTGTCCCTGCCCCGTCCACCCCGCTGACCCTTGTCCTGCCCCGTCCACCCCGCTCGTCCCGGCCCCGTGCAGGGACATCCCTGCTGTCGGCACCTCTTGCTAGCACTTCTCGATTCTTTCTTAGGTCATCGCCCGCTGTCTCCATGCCTGCATCGCCTCTGGGCAGGGAGCCCCTTCAGGCTGGGGGCTGGGTCCTGTTCCCTGGCAAAGTGCTGGCACAAAGTGGGTGCCCTTTAATGTTTGCCAAACAGTTAACAATGACAGTCAGGTCGCTAGTAAGACCGAGTGCTTCCTCTAGACCAGACCACGGTCCCGAGTGCTCCATAGACCCTGTCTTTGGTCCTCACCACAGTTACACAACAGGGAAACAACTAGCTCTGCCTTTGAAAGGGAAAGAAAAGTTAGTGGGTCTAACTGGCTCAGTCCACGTGGTCGTGCTCAGAACCGGACTCGGCATTCAAAGCCCTAGTCTTTTCCTGTGTACCAGGGGTCAGCAAACTTCTCAAAGGGAGCAGAGGGCAGGTGTCTTCAGTTCTGCAAGCCGCACAGTGTGGCAAACGCACGACACAAAAGCGGCCTCGGCCGACATGTAAGGGAGCAGGTGTGGCCGTGTGCCGATAAAACTTTATTTTCCAAAGCCGGCGGCCCGCGGGTTGTGGTCGGCTGCCTGCCCCAGGTTATGCCGCGTGCTGGTCATTGCAGGTCACCGTGGATGGCGTCCCGGACCCTCCTGGAGTTCCTGTCCCTGAACCGGAGCCAGCTCCCACCTGCAAACGCCACGTCCTGTGACTCCGACTGGGAAGCCTGGAGCCTGCTGCATAGACTCCTGCCGACATTCATCGCCACCATGTGCGCGTGCGGCCTCCTGGGAAACCTGTTCGTGCTGTCCGTCTTCCTCCTCTCCCGGCGGCAGCTGAGCGTGGCCGAAATCTACCTGTCCAACCTGGCCGCCTCCGACCTGCTGTTCGTCTTGGGCCTGCCCTTCTGGGCAGAGAACATCTCAAACAAGTTCAGCTGGCCCTTCGGAGCCCTCCTCTGCCGCATCGTCAACGGGGTCATCAAGGCCCATCTGTTCATCAGCATCTTCCTGGCGGTGGCCATCAGCCAGGACCGCCACCGCGCGCTGGTGCACCCCGTGGCCAGCCGGCGGTGGCGGCGGCGGCGGCGGGCCCAGGCCACCTGCGCGCTCGTGTGGGTGGTGGGCGGCCTCCTGAGCGTGCCCACCTTCCTGTTCCGCTCGGTGGAGGCCGTGCCCGAGTTGAACACCACCAGCGCCTGCATGCTGCGGCACCCCCCTGGCGCCTGGCACTATGTGCGGATGGTGGAGCTCAACGTGCTGGGCTTCCTCCTGCCGCTGCTGGCCATCCTCTTCTTCAACTGCCGCATCCTGGCCTCCCTGCGCCGGCGGCCGCGGGTGCGGGGCGGCTCCCCGGACCGCAGGACCACTGGGCTGCTCCTCACGCTCATGGCCGCCTTCCTGGTGTGCTGGACCCCCTTCCACTTCTTGGCCTTCCTGGACTTTCTGTTCCAGGTGCAGGCCCTCCGCGGCTGCTCCTGGGAGCAGCTCATCGACCTGGGCCTGCAGTACGCCAGCTACTTCGCCTTCCTCAACAGCTGCCTGAACCCGGTGATTTACGTCTTTGGGGGCCGGCTGTTCAAGACCAAGGTGTGGGGACTGTGTAAGCAGGGCATCCCGAGGGGCCTGCGCCCCGTGTGCCCGGCCATCGGAAAGACGTCCTCCAATTTTCCTGGCAGAAGTAAATCAGCGGGGAGTCACGTGATTTTGGACCTCGTAAACCCTGTTGGGGGTTGGGCTGGGACAGGGAGCCCCCGTGTCCCCCAGAGGGCCGGGACCTAGTCCCCAGAAACTGTGGGTGTGTTTGTGGGAGGACTTGGCAGACGTGCTTGAGCTGAGGATCCTGAGACCAGGAGATTACAGGGACCGTCCAGTGGGCCCAGGGGCGTCACAAAGGCCCTTGTAAAAGCGAGCGGCAGTGTCAAGGTCAGAGACAGCCACACGAGAGCAGAATCAGAGGCTGCCGTGTCCTGAGGGACCCCCAGCCAGGGCCTGCGCCCCCTTGGGGCTGGAGAAGGGAAGGAGACAGATTCTCCCCGCAAGCTTCCAGAAGGCACCAGCCCTGCAGACACCCGACTTCAGTCCAAGGAGAGGGACCAGGGATGTCTGGCCTCCCGATCGATAAGACAATAAAGTTGTGTGGTTTTCAGCCATGCAGTTTGTGGCGATTCCATACAGCAGGCACAGGACGCTCAGACAGGCTTCCGGTGAGGGTACATTTCCACCTGCCCGCCCCAGATTTCCTCGGCAGACGGCTAGGCCTGCAGAGATGATGCAGCTGGGGGTCCTATCCCCAAGGAACTTGCAGAAATAACTAGAGTCTAAAAAAAAGTAAACAAGAGAGGCCCCTGGGTGGCTCATTCGGTTAAATGGCCAACTTCAGCCCAGGTCATGATCTCATGGTTCGGGAGTTCGAGCCCTGTGTTGGGCTCCGTGCTGACAGCTCAGAGCCTGGAGCCTGCTTTGGATTCTGTGTCTCCCTCTCTCTCTCTGCTCCTCCCTTGCTCACACTCTGTCTCCCTCTCTCCCTCTCAAAAATAATTAAACGTTAAAAAAGAATAAAAAATAATAATTAAGAGAGTGACACAAAGCAGGGTAACTGCCCCCACCGAGTGCGAGGGGGTGCTCTGAGCACAGAGGAACGGGGCCCGGGAGGGGTGGCTGGCTGGGGATGGGTCTGGAGGGCTTCCAGGAGGAAGAGACATAGACAATAAATCTGAAGAACAAGCAGTTGGCGGGACCAAATGGCAACAATGTGTGTTCCAGAGGGAAGAAACTGCTTGACCAGAGGCAGGGGGGCTCATAGGGTAGGAGGGGGAAGGGGGAAGGAAGGTGAGGCTTGAGGAAGACCTAAGATGGTCAGGGGCAGGGAGGGAAACATGGAGGAGTTCCAGGAGGCACTCAGGGCCTGGCTGAAGCTAGAAGGCAAAGATCCCATGTGGTGTGAGTTACTTGAGTAGCCATGTCAGGCCCCAAACAGACAGTTGGGGGTCCCCAGTGTTGGGGTTCTGCCAGATGGGCGGCTGTAGTTCAGGGTGCTGGCGGTTCTACTGGTCTGACTGTGGAGAATGGCTGAATCAGGGCAGGAATGGACTTAGGAGGAGAGAGAGGCGGAGTGGATGCAGTTACAGAGCAAGGGGGGCACCTAGGCGACAGAGCACAAGAGGCCGTGGCCACAGATCTAGAGTGTCTGCTCGGAACCTTCCATCCCCCGCGTGGCCATGGCAGCAGGTGGCCGGCATAGGGGGAAGGAGAAGGTCATTGGTGACGAGGCAGGCGAGGAAGGGAGCGGTGGGGGATGGGGTGCCCCTGGGTCCCCGCAGGCGGGACCCGGGAGGGTCTGGGAAGGACACAGCCGGTGGGCCGGACGCCAAGGGGCCTGTCCTCCGGGAGCAGCAGCAAACACCTAGAGGCATTGGAGGAAGGGATGGAGGCCAGTGTTCTTGGAGCCCGGCCATGGGATCTAAGAGGCCGGCAGGCACTGGGCCACTAGGCCCTGGAGGCCGTCGGTGGTGACCCTCCGGTCAGTGCTCCGGCCCCTGGGGCTTTCCTGGAGAGCGGGGACTGAGGTCAACAAGCAGGACGCAGCCTGCTGTGGGTTTAATTTAGATCACATGGCGTTTATTTATTTCGTGAACTTGTGAATGTGTGAACAGGGGAGGGGCGGGGGGTACAGAGGATCTGAAGCTGAAGCTGTCAGCACAGAGCCCGATGCAGGGCTCAAACTCACCAACCGTGAGATCATGACCTGAGCTGAAGTCGGATGTTCAACCGACTGAGCCATCCAGGGGCCCCTAGATCACATGGTGTTTTAAAAAATAGTTTTGAGGTTGTTACCGGTATTTAAAATCCAGATTCAAATCCAGATTTCAGGACTCCCTTGACCATGTGGCAAATCTATCAACACGGGGTCTGCATTCTTTCCGGGGCTGGTGTTTCCTGAGCCTCTACTTTGGGGCGGACACTGGTGCAGGCGTGCGAGCCCAGCAGGGGCCTCCTGGACTTGACCTTGGGGGGTGCTCCGCCCCAAGGCACTGGTTCTCTGGCCCTGCAGACAGGGGACCCCCCCCATCGGGTACAGCCCCGTCCCATGGAGCAGAGGCTGAGTCACCTGCCTGTTAGCCTCCAGCACCTGTGCAAAGTCACAGCCCCCAGGCAGGAGTCCCCCGAGCAAAGGTCGCATAGAAAGTGGCCAGAACAGGAGGCTCAGGCAGAGATGGAGAGCCGGGAAGGAAGAGGACCGCCCAGTCTCTCCTGGGCTCTGAGCGAACCGGCCCGAATATGACCTCTTCACTTCTTCCTCGGCCCTGCACGAAGCGTGGCTCAGAAAGACGCCCTCGAGGGCTCGCAAAGGGACAATCCCGCCGTCTAGAAGGGGGTGCTGGCCTGTGAGATTCCAACGGGCTCAGAGCAGAGGCCTGTACGCAGCAGCCTCTGGGGGGCCAGGCACCTGCCTGACGGGGCGCGTGTGACACTTCCCTGCAGGGGGAGAGACTGACAGCCCCCCACAGGAAGGGTTCTGTTGCCCTTTCGTCAGGAAGGTCCAGGATTCGGCTGCAGAGGGAGACACTCCTGCCTGGGCTAAAAGGCTCAGAGCCTTGGAATTCCCGTGGATCTGGGGAGGGAAGGGCGAGCATGTGGCCTCTGCGCGTCCCGGCTCCGGCGCCCACAGGGGCTCCCACTTCCTCTCGGGGAAGACTGGGGACTTCTTCCCCAACCCGGTTCCAGCGGTGGGCCTGTCACGGAAACCCCCAGCCCCCCTCCCTCCCCCCGCCACACCCCTCCCCATCTGCCGTGGGCACCGAACAGCACGAAGCACCGCGGGAGCCCAGCTCGGGGGACTGGCCGCCCTGGACCTCCGAGACGAGTGGTGAGCTCCGTGAGGAGCAGGCAGGAAGTCTTGTCCTACCTGCTAGAAAGGCCTTAAATTAAATTAGAACGAGTGTGTGTCAACCTGGGGCCATCTGGATAAAACGTGACAAATCCCTTGGCTCTGACATCGGACGCACGTACACGACGGTACCACTGGGGGAAACTGAGTAAAGAACACGAGGATCTCTCTGTGAGTCTAATAAAGGTTAAAAAAAAAAAAAAAA
>PISW01016574.1:0-12663 GCA_004023785.1 Mungos mungo | reverse complement strand
GAAAAACTGAGAGCATTCCCCCTGAGATCAGGAACACGACAGGGGTGCCCACTCTCACCACTGTTGTTCAACATAGTGCTGGAAGTCTTAGCATCAGCAATCAGACAACAAAAAGAAATAAGAGGCATCAGAATTGGCAAGGAAGAAGTCAAACTTTCACTTTTTGCAGATGACATGATACTCTACATGGAAAACCCAATTGACTCCACCAGATGCCTTCTAGAACTGATCAATGAATTCAGTAAAGTCGCAGGGTACAAAATCAATGTACAGAAATCAGTTGCATTCCTATACACCAAAAATTAAGCAAACTTTTTTTTAAAAAAAGATATCGAATACCCACTTGTATTTGAATTTCTCAGATCATCTTGAAGATTTTTTTATCTTGGTTTGCTTGAAGCAACATCCTAACGAGGTTCACATATTGATTGCATTTAATGTAATGTCTCTTAAAATTCTTTTATTTGATAATGAACTCCTTCCTTTTCCATGTCACTGATTTGGGGAAAAGTTATTTTTTCTATAGAATGTCTTCCTCTGGGCTTTGGCTTGTTGTTTCTTGTTGGCATCACATAACTTCTTCTATCCCCAGTTTTTCTGTGTATAGAGGTTGTATTGAGCTGATTAGATTTACCTCCATTGTTTCGGGCAAGAGGAGTTCTGGCTGTGCTCTGTACTCCTGATTGCATTGCATCACAAGGTACTAATACTAGTTGTCTAATTCTTAGTGATGTTAAGACTGATCAGGGGACTTTTGTGGTTCAGCCCCGTCTCTCCACTGAAAGGTATACAATAAAATTCCATCTAAGATTGTAATATTCATTGAGCACTTCCTAGACTCACTATTTCACTAGGGGTTGCAAAATGGCACCTTTGTGATTTTATCATCCTGCATCTGCATTTGTTAGTCAGGACTCATCTGTAAAAAAGGAGTCTCCATGTTTACTCTTTAGGTAACCTAATATTAAATTCATTCAGGAGAGTCAAACAAAGTTCTTGATCCTTTCCCCCCCATCTTTTAAAAAATGTTTATTTATTTTTGAGAAAGAGACAGCACAAGTGAAGGGACAGAGGCAGGAAGAGAGAGGATACAGAATCTGAAGCAGACTCCACTCTCTGAGCTGTCAGCACAGTGCCAGACATGGGGCACAAACCCCAAGATCATGACCTAAGTCGAAGTTGGATACTTAACCAACTGAGCCACCCAGGCACCCCCATCCTTTCCCTTTTTAAGTTACTTTTTAGAGTAATGGATTCAGAGTTTTAGTAATTCCAAAGGTAATCAATATTTTTAGTTTGGTCATTTGTTTTGTTTGAGTTCTTGGTATAATTATAAAGTCACAGTTTTTAAAAAATATATATTTGATATGTTTCTGTCCTTTGCAGCCATTAGTTCTTTGGGTGCTTAAGTTGTCCCATTTTAGGCCGATAGGAGTTCTTCAGATTGGCTTTTGTGTTCTTTTGACGGGACCCATTCAGCTCCACAGGTTCCTTGTTTTCTGAGAGGATCTGTCTCCAGCTTACCTTGTACATACTGCAACTGACATGGATGGAACCAGCCATTTTGCCAAATAGCTCCAGTTTCTTTCATTGGCAAGTAATATTCATAAACTACAATTTGGATGAAAAGAGCACTCATTTTTATTGGGTTGTTTCTGCTTTGATGTTTTTTCAACAGTCAGAATTAGGAAAGATGTAAGAATATATTTAAAAACAAAAAAGAAACTTATACTAATATTTTCAATTCACACAGATTACAGGATCATTTTATACCTATTTATTGTTTCTCACACTGAAATCTTGGCCCTGAGTGATGTAAACATATTACTTATTTGTTTTATCCTATAACATACCTATGGTAGTATCAAAAAAGTAATATCAAATTTACTTTATTAAAAATAAGTCTACTGAACACAGGCTAAGATTATTTTGTGACACTTTCTCCAAGTTCTATGAAGAAAAACAAATTAGGCAAAGGGCATGGAAAGAAAGAGGTGAAAGAAAACTTTCATGAGCAGTCAGATAAATTCTAAGCTGGCAGTTTCAGACAGAAGCAGGAACATAAGGGCCTCCATTATCACAATTGATGGAGCCGAGTTTTTAAAGTGAGAGGAATATAGATACAGATGACAGTGGCCTTACAGAAGGGGTTGCTACAGGGGCATGAGATTGGGGACTGTCAAACTGTTGGGGGAAATGGAGCCTCTGAGTGGGAACACTTCCAAGACCAAAAGAGAATGATTTTCCTGCCCTGTGCCTACTTTTTAGTTCCAAAGGGAGTCCAGTAAGTGAAAGCACTGAGAAGGAACTGCCCAACAGGAGTCATGGTCAAAGAGGGATCCAGCTGATTTCAGAGATGGACACCTCAACCTCTTTGTCTTCTCATCCTGGGATCTACTGTCAATTTCTTATAAGGCCAAATACAATGACTAGTTAGCTAGCAAAGAAGTCTGCAGGGACTGCTTCCTGGGGCCTGGAGCAGGGCAGAGAAGAGCAACATGCTCTTAACCCCTCTCTGAAGCATTCTCTCCCCTGACTGTGCTGCACCCCTGCCCCACCATGAGAGGTGATTCCACGCACTGGGACATGCTCAGGATTTCCTGTTTCCTTCCTTTCTTCCTTCCTTCCTTTCTTCCTTCCTTCCTTCCTTCCTGGTACAAATTATTCCAGTTAGGCCACTGGAAGCTCTTTCAGTGGGCCTTTTGATTATTTCCTAAATTTTTGTCACTGTAAGATGCTACAGCATTATCTTGTATATTTCCCACCCCAGTCCTAGTATCAGTCATTTCTCCAGGGAACCTTCTTCATTCCTAATGTTTTAGTCAGAGTTATCCAAAGAAACAAAACCAAGGAGACAGAAAAAATACACACACACACACACACACACACACACACACACACACGTATATATACAAAAACACATTATAGCTTTATGATATATATAATACATATAATTACACACATACATATAATTATATATATCATAATCTATAATAAATAAATAAATGTTTTATGTATATGTAATCACAGGACCCAATTCCTTGTATTAAATCCTTTTGCATATATATACATGACCTTTGTATGCATGTATATAATACAAAAAAATTATTTTTATTACTTTAAAAATTTTTTAATGTTTATTTGTTTTTTTGAGAGAGAGGGAGATAACGTGTGAGTGGGCAGGGCCAAAGAGAGAGGGAGACACAGAATCTGAAGAAGCTCCAGAATCCAGGCTGTCAGCACAGAGCCCGACATGGGGCTCAAGCTCACAAACTGTGAGATCATGACCTGAGACCAAGTTTAACCCTTAATGGATTGAGCCACTCAGGTGCCTTCAATAGAAATTTATTTTAAGGCATTGTTTTGTGATGCCTGTGATGATGGAGGCTAGCAAGTACCAAATCTGCACAGCTGCTCTTCCAGTTCACGTCTGAGGGCAGCCAGGCTGTTGCAGAGCCAGGAAGTGCAAATGTCCCAGTTTGAAGGTCATCAAATCAAGAGAATTGCTTATGTAGGGGAGAGTCAGTCTTTGGTTCTCAGCAGGTCTTCCATGGATTGTGTGAGGCCCACCCCCAATATGGAGGGCAATCTACTTTACACAAATGACCAATGTAAATATTAATCTCATCTGAAGTCCTGAGAGAAACATACAGAATAATTTTTGCCCAAATACTGGGCACCTTGTGGCCTAGGCAAGTTGACATATACAATTAACCATCACACTAATATTGGGTCATGGTATTAGAAACCAAGATCTGGGTGCTAGATGTGCTTGCTACTCCTGGAGTGTCATTGTTTCTAAGTGCCCTTAGTGATAGAACAAAAAACCGATGTATATATTCTAGCACCTCCCTGTACGTACATGTATTTTTAAATGTGACCATATGTAAAGCCATCTGTATCTATACTAAACTAACCATAAACTCATGTTGATGTCTACAGTTCCAATTCATTACCACAAGGACCATTTTAACTTTTTCCTTTGCTTATATGTAAACTTGCACCAACAGTGACAGACCTGGCTCCAGCCATCTGCCATCCATTTACTCAATTTTTCAATCACCATATATGTGTATAGTGGTTTCTCAATTATTACACATACCTCTATGGGAATCAACCTTTTCAACTACAATGTTTATGTATGTAGCTCCTCTTGCTTTTAGTCTTACACATTCCACTCATTTCCAAAGTTACTTAGGTCAGCCTTTTTTATCCCCATCCCTACCATGAGGTTGTTTCATACATTTGTAATACAGTAGGGTTTTTTTAATTCTACATTCCATCTTGGGATTCCTCAATCTCATAAATTATTCCTTTTTAATTTCCCGTATTAAAGTTCACTCCTGTGCTACAAAATTCTGTGAGATTTGACAAATTCAGAGTGTCATGGCTACCCCGTTGCAGCATCATACAGGACTATAGTCCTTCTGTGCTTCACTTATTTAACCTTGCAAAAGTCTTTTGCCTTTGCCTATAAACTTTGGAATCAACTTGTTTATAATCTACAAAAGATCTTGCTAAAATTTCTTTTTTTTTTTAATTTTTAATGTATATTTATATTTGAGAAAGAGAGAGAGAGAGACAGTGTGTGAGCAGGGAAGGGGCAGAGAGAAACAGAGACAGAATTGGAAGCAGACTCCAGGCTCCAAGCTTTCAGCACAGAGCCTGACACAGGCTCGAACCCATGAGCCGTGATATCATGACCTGAGCTGAAGACAGAAGCTCAACTGCCTAAGCCATCCAGGCACCCCAAAGCTTGCTAAAATTTCAATTGAAATTGCGTTGCATTTAATCTATGTAGCAAAATGGGAAGAATTGACATCTCAATAATATCAAATCTTCTAAGCCATGAATATGCAATATCTATTCATATATTACACTTTTGATTTCTTTCATCAATATCAATATATTACAATTTTCCAGAGCTTCTCTTCACACTTTATTTGATTGATGCCCAAGTATATCTAATATTTTGGTACTACTATAAGTGATACTGTAAAAAATTTCCACACTGAGTTCTTTACTACTGGTCTATAAAAAAGCAAATGACCTTTTAGGTAGTAATCTTGTGTACTACAATTTTGCTATACTGGCTTGTTTATTTCAGGAGGATTTCAGATTTTCTACCTAGACTACCATGTCCTCTGAGAATAAAGACAGCTTATTTCTTCACTTCTAACTGTATAACTCACTGTATAACTTATATTGCTTTCTCTCATCTTTTTGCACTAGGTAGAGCTTCCAGTACACTGTTGAATAAAAGTGGAGAGAGAACACATGCTTACCTTATTCTCGACTCAGAAGAAAAGGATCTAATCTCACACCAGTAAGTGTGATGCTAGCTATAGGATTTTTTTTACAAATTAAAAAACTTTTAATGTTTATTTATTTTTGAAAGAGAGACAGAGAGTACCATCTGGGGAAGGACAGATAGAGAGAGAGAGAAAGAGAGAGAGGGAGAGAGCATCCAAAACAGGCTCAAGGCTCTGAGCTGTCAGCATAGAGCCGAACACAGGGCTCAAACTCACCAACTGTGAGATCGTGACCTGAACAGAAGTCAGACACTTAGCTGACTGAGACATCCATGCACCTCTATAGGATTTTTTTTTAAACATTCTTTGCTAAGATGAGGAACTTATCCTCTATTCCTTGTTTGGTAAGAGTTTTGGGGTCTTTTTAATCATTAATGGATGTTGGATTACATTATATAATTTTTTCTGCATTAACTAATATAGTCTTATGGTTTTTCTTCTTCAGCCTTTTGATGTGGTGAATTATATTGATTGATTTTGAATGTTGAATCAGCTTTGTGTATCTGCAATAAATCTCATTCATTGTGGTGTAGAATTCTTTTTTTATAGTTTATTGTCAAGTTGGTTTCTATATAACACCCAATGCTCTTCCCCAAAGTGCCCTCCTCCATGACCATCACCCTTCTTCTCCTTTTCCCTCCCCCTTCAGCCCTCAGTTCGTTTCAGTATTCAAGAGTCTTTCATGATTTGTCTATCTCCCTCTCCCTAACTCTTTTTCCCCCATTCCCCTCTCCATGGTCCTCTGTTAAGTTTCTCCTGTTAGACCTACGAGTGCAAATGGTATCTGTCCTTCTCTTCCTGACTTATTTTGCTTAGCATGACACCCTCGAGGTCCATCCACTTTGCTACAAATGGCCAGATTTCAACCTTTCTCATGTATATATAAACCACGTCTTCTCGATCCATTCATCAGGTGATGGACATTTAGGCTCTTTCCATGATTTGGCTATAGTTGAAAGTGCTGCTATGAACATTGGGGTACATGTGCTCCTATGCATCAGCACTTCTGTATCCCTTGGGTAAATCCCTAACAGTGCCACTGCTGGGTCATAGGGGAGTTCTATTGATAGTTTTTTGAGAAACCTCCCCACTGTTTTCCAGAGCGGCTGCACCAGTTTACATTCCCACAAACAGTGTAGGAGGGTGCCCGTTTCTTCGCATCTTCACCAGCAACTATAGTCTCTTGATTTGTTCATTTTAGCCACTCTGACTGGCATGAGGAAGTATCTCAGTGTGGTTTTGATTTATATTTCCCTGATGCTGAGTGATGCTGAGCATCGTTTCCTGTGCCTGTTGGCCATCTGGATGTCCTCTTTGGAGAAGTGTCTATTCATGTCCTGTGCCCATTTCTTCACTGGATTATTTGTTTTATGGGTGTGGAGTTTGGTGAGTTCCTCATAGATTTCGGATACTAGCCCTTTATCTAATATGTCATTTGCAACCATCTTTTCCCATTCCATCAATTGCCTGTTAGTTTTCTTGATTGTTTCCTTTGCAGTGCAGAAGTTTTTTTTATCTTGATGAGGTCCCAGTAGTTCATTTTTGCTCTTGATTTCCTTGCCTTTGGGAATGTATCAAGTAGGAAACTGCTGTGGTAGAGGTCAAGGAGGCTGCTTCCTGCTTTCTCCTATAGGCTTTTGATGGTTTCCTGTCTCACATTCAGGTCCTTCATCCATTTTGAGCTTATTTTTGTATATGGCATAAGAAAGTGGTATAGTTTCATTCTTCTGCACATTGCTGTCCAGTTCTCCCAGCACCACCTGTTAAAGAGGCTGTTTTTTCCCCCATTGGATACTCTTTCTTGCTTTGACAAAGATTAATTGGCCATACACTTGTGGGTCTAGTTCTGGGCTCTTTATTCTATTCCATTGGTCCATGTGTTTGTTTTTGTGCCACTACCATACTGTCTTAATGATGATAGCTTTGTAGTAGACTAAAGTCTGGGATTGTGATGCCTCCCATTTTGGTTTTCTTCTTCAATATTACTTTGGCTATTCAGAGTTTTTTTGTAGTTTCATATGAATTTTAGGATAGTTTGTTCTAGCTTTGAGAAGAATGCTTGTGCAATTTTGACTGGGATTGCATTGAATGTGTAGATTGTTTTGGGTAATAATGACATTTTAACAATGTTTATTCTTCTGATCCATGAGCATGGAATGTGTTTCCATTTCTTTGTGTCTTCTTCAATTTCCTTCATAAGTCTTCTATAGTTTTAATAGTACAGGTCTTTTACATCTTCGGTTAGGTTTATTCCTAGGTGTTTTATGGTTTTTCGTGCAATTGTGAATGGCATCAGTTTCTTGATTTCTCTTTCTGTTGTTTCATTATGGTGTATAAAAATACAACTGATTTCTGTACGTTGATTTTGTACCCTGTGACTTTGCTGAATTCATGGATCAGTTCTAGTAGGCTTCTGGTGGAGTCAGTCGGGTTTTCCATGTCATCTGCAAAAAAGTGAAAGTTTGACCTCATCTTTGCCAATTCTGATGCCTTTTATTTCCTTTTGTTGTCTGATTGCTGATGCTAGAACTTCCACCACTATGTTAAATAACAGTGGTGAGAGTGGACATCCTTGTCGTGTTCCTGATCATAGGGGGAAAGCTCTCAGTTTTTCCCCATTAAGGATGATATTAGCTGTGGGCTTTTTATAAATGGCTTTTATAATGTTTAAGTAAGTTCCTTCTATCTCAACTTTCTCAAAGGTTTTTATTAAGAAAGAATGCTGTATTTTGTCAAATACTTTTTCTGCATTTATCGACAGGATCATGTGGTTTTTATCTTTTCTTTTGTATCACATTGTTGGATTTGTGAATATTGAACTAGCCCTGTAATCCAGGAATGAATCCTACTTGATCATGGTGGATAATTCTTTTTATGTGCTGTGGAATTCAATTTGCTAGTACCTTGTTGAGTATTTTTGCATCTGTATTCACTAAGGATATTGACTTGTAGTTCTCTTTTTTTCTTGGGTCTCTGTTTGGTTTGGGAATCAAATGGATGCTGGCTTCATAAAATGAACCCAGAAGTTTTCCTTCTATTTCTATTTTTGGAATAGCTTGAGATGAATGGGTATTAACTCTGCTTTAAAAGTCTGGTAGAATTCTCCAGGGAAGCCATCTGGCCCTGGGTTCTTATTCTTTGGGAGGTTTTTGATAACTAATTTGGTTTCTTCACTATTTATGGGTCTGTTCAGATTTTCTGTCTCTTCTAATTTGAATTTTGGTAGTGCATGTGAGTTTAGGAATTTGTCCATTTCTTCTAGGTTGTCCAGTTTGTTGGCATATAATTTTTCATAGTAATCTCTGATGGTTGCTTGTATTTCTGAGGTATTAATTGCAATAGATCCATTTTCATTCATGATTTTGTCTTTTTGGGTATTCTATCTTTTTTTCTGAGGAGCCTAGCTAGAGGTTTATCAATTTTGTTTATTTTTCCAAAAAACCAACTCTTGGATTCATTGATCTGTTCAACTGGGTTTTTTTTTTTTTTTTTGGATTTCATATTGTTTACATCTGACCTGATATTTATTATTTCTCTTCTTCTGCTGGGTTTGGAGTGCTCTTGCTGCTCCTCTTCTAGATCCTTTAGGTGCTCTGTTAGATTTTGAGTTTGTGCTTTTTCTAGTTTGTTGAAATAGGCCTGGACTGCAATATACTTTCCTCTTAGGACTGGCTTTGCTGCATCCCAGAGAGTTTGGATTGTTGTATTTTCATTTTCATTTGTTTCCATATATTTTTTAATTTCTCCTCTAATTGCTGATTGGCCCAATCATCTTTAGTAGGGTGGTTTTTAACCCCCATGTTTTTTTGGAGGTTTTCCAGACTTTTTCCTGTGATAGATTTCAAGTTTCATAGCATTGTGATCTGGAAGTGCACATCGTATGACCTCACTTTGTTTATATTTATTGAGGGCTGCTTTATGACCTAGTGTGTGATCCATCTTGGAGAAAGTGCCATGCGCATTCGAGAGGAAAATGAACTCCCTAACCTCAGGATATAGAGTTCTAAATATATCTGTCAAATCCATCTGTTCCAATGTGTTGTTCAGGTCCATTGTTTCTTTAGTGATTTTCTGTCTGGTTGAGCTATCCATTGCGGTAAATGGAGTATTAAAATCCCCTGCAATTAGCACATTCTTATCAATAAGATCATTTCTGTTTGTGATGAATTGTTTGATGCATTTGGGTGATACCAAATTCGGTGCATAGACATTTATAATTGGTAGCCTGTCCTGATGGAGAGACCCTGTAATTATTATATAATGTCCTTCTTCATCTTTGTTACTGTCTTTACTTTAAAGTCCAGTTTGTCTGATATAAGTATGGCTACTCCGGCTTTCTTTTGACTTCCAGTCTCATGATAGATATTTCTCCATCTCCTTACTTTCAATCTGTAGGTGTCTTCAGGTCTAAAATTAGTCTTTTGTAGACAGCAAATAAATGTATTTTTTTAATCCATTCTGCTACCCTGTGTTGTTTGATTGGAGCATTCAGTCCATTTACATTCAGTGTTATTATTGAAAAATATGGGTTTAGATTCATTGTGTTCTCTGTAGGGCTCATGCTTGTAGTGGTGTCTCTGGTACCTTGTATTCTTTGCAACATTTCCCTCATAGAGTCCCTCTTAGAATTTCTTGTAGGGCTGGTTTGGTAGTGATGAATTCTCTCGATGTTTGTGTATTTGGGAAAACCTTTATCTCTCCTTCTATTTTGAATGACAGGCTTGCTGGATAAAGGATTCTTGGCTGCATATTTTTTTTCTGTTCATCACATTCAAAATTTCCTGCCATTCCTTTCTGGCCTGCCAAGTTTCAGTAGATAGGTCTAT
Organism: Mungos mungo; assembly: GCA_004023785.1. Lineage (NCBI taxonomy): Eukaryota > Metazoa > Chordata > Mammalia > Carnivora > Herpestidae > Mungos > Mungos mungo. The sequence continues at coordinate 2,525 of PISW01016574.1, read as the reverse complement.
AACCACTCTGATAGGTTTCCCTTTGTATGTTAGGACCCTTTTATCCCTAGCTGCTTTCAGAATTCTCTCTTTATCCTTATATTTTGCCAGTTTCACTAGATATGTCATGCTGAAGGTCGATTCAAGTTATGTCTGAGGGGAGTTCTCTGTGCCTTTTGGATTTCAATGTCTATTTCCTTCTCCAGATTGGGGAAGTTCTTGGCTATAATTTGATCAAGGACCCCTTCAGGACATTTTTCTCTTTCTTCTTCTTCTTCAGGAATTCCTACGATATGGATATTGTTCCATTTGACTGTATCACTCAGGTCTCGAATTCTCCTTTTGTGCTCCTGGATGAATTTCTCTCTCTTTTTCTTGGCTTCCTCTTTTTCTATAACTCTATCCTCTAATTCACCTATTCTCATCTCTGCCTCTTCAATCCATGAATTGGCCACCTCCATTTTATTATGCACCTTATTTATAGCATTTTTAAACTCATCACAGCTATTTTGAAGGTCCATAGCTTTGTATCAATAGCTCCTCTTATGACTTCCATGCTTTCTTTCAAGCCCAGTGATTAATTTTATCACAATTGTTCTAAATTCTTGCTCAGTTATGTTGCTTATATCTGTTTTGAGCAGTTATGTGGCTGTAAATTCTTCCTGGAATTTCTTTAGTGGAGAGCTCTTCCGTTTCATTATTTTGGCTAGCTTTCTGTCTCTTGTCAGTTTTAAAGCTCGTTATGCACTGTGCACCTGTTAGTATTGCTATATTAAATTAGGAGGTTCGCTGACTGTCCAGGGCCTCTCTGTTCAGGAGGCGTTCTTTTAATGGTGTGGCTTGTTTTCTCTTGCTGTGCCTTTGGTTATTTTATTTCCCTACTCAGTGATATTTGGGACTCTCCACTATGTGTACTTTGGCATTTTTCTTGAGATAGCCGGGAATATAGACTATTGGAAAAGGAGGTACCTCAATGTGTGCATTCAGACACCTGGGCAATATCTGCTGGAAATGCAGCTCTGTTCTCTGTCCTGAGGCAGCGGCAGCAATGGAACTTTGTTTATACATCATAGGATTCAATTTGATGATATTTTGTTGAGCACCTTCATATCCAAGGTCATAAGAGATCATAGAGTTTCTCTATCTGGTCTTGGTATTAGAGTAATGCTGCCCTCATAGAAATAGTTAGAAAGTGTTCTCCCTGCTTCTATTTCTATATTAGGTTGTCAAAAACTGGGATCATTTCTTTTGTAACTGTTTGGTAGAATTAACCAATGCAAATATCCAGGACTCATGCATTCTTTTTATTTTTTTAATTTGTTAAAAATTTTTATTTATTTTTGAAGGAGAGAGAGAGGGAGGGAGAGTGAGAGAATGAGTAGGGAGGGGCAGAGAGAGAGGGAGACACAGAATACAAAGCAGGCTAGGCTCTGAGCTGTAGGCACAAAGCCCAATGCAGGGTTTGAACACATGAACCATGAGATCATGACCCGAGCTGAAGTCTGACACTTAACCAACTGAGCCACCCAGGCACCCCTAACTCATGCTTTCTTTTTTGGAGAGTTACATATTATTCATTTGATTTCTTTAATAGATTCAGGGATATTCTGATTATCTATTTGTTTTAGTGTAAGCTTTAGAAGTTTTGTGTCTTTCTATTTTGGACCATTTCATCTAAATTGGGAAATTTGTAAGTATAGAGTGGGTTGTAGTTTTTCTTGATTATGGTTTTGATGTACATGCATCATAAGGTTTTAATTTAAATCTATCTATCTATCTATCTATCTATATATACTGTTTTTCAGCGTCCTTTAAAATTTTTTTAAGTTTATTTATTTATTTTGAGAGAGACACAGAAACAATGTTAGCGGGGAGGGGCAAAGAGAGAGGGAGACAGAGAATCCCAAGCAAGCTCTGTGCTGATGGTGCAGAATCTAATGCCGAGCTTGAACTCATGAAACCACGGGATCATGATCTGAGCTGAAACAAAGTGTCTGACGTTTAATTGAATGAGCCACCTTTAGCCTCCTTTAGCCTCCTTTTTGTATATCATTATATCCTAGATAATTTTTTTTGTCAATTATTTTACTTTCATTATGCCACATGGGAAGATGAGTATGTGTGGTGAGTGGGATTAGATTTTGGAAACCAATCATCATGAATCTGATGTTAAATAAATTCTGCACAGGAAATTAGTCCGTGCCAAAATGAAAGGTTGCCCCTGTCCCTCACAGGAATAGTTAGAATGAACAGAGCAGGGTATTGATACAGCAGGATCCAGAAACATCTTTATAAATCAGCTAATCCATGAGAATTTCTCTTGTGTTGAGAGTTGGGGTAGGGGCATCATGAAAATAGGGACAGGAAACAATGACTGGCCCTTGGGAAGCAGAAGTTAACAGGCTATCCTTGCATTGTGTCCTGAGTTTTCCCTTAACCATTGTTAGAAATCTAAGCAGGCAAGGGCACACCTGCAGAGGATGCAAGATCATCTCATCAGAGCAACAAGACTTGACTTCTTTGAGTCTCTATAGGAAGTCTATGAG
>PISW01016573.1:0-12763 GCA_004023785.1 Mungos mungo | reverse complement strand
GCTCAGGACTAGGTCATAAGAAGCTTCCTCCCAGTTCTTTCGGGGCACCTGCTCTTGGAACCCAGGCACCATGTTGTGAAGAGCCCATGGCGAGGCCCGTGAGGACACACGAGAGAGAGAGACCACCTTCTCTCAGCCCTGGCTGAGCTCCTGACAGACAGCGACCTGAGTAAGCCATGTCAAAAGTGGATTCTTCAGCTCACCGTTGAGTGACGTCTACTGATTCTACGTGGAGCAGAGGTGAGCTACTCTTGTTCGGAGTTGACCAATTTTCCGATTTATAAACAAAATAAGCCATTATTTTTCAGCCTACGGATTTTAGGGTGGCTTGATACATTGCAACAGATAAACCCAACTTTTCTTTTCTTTTTTGTTCTAGGAAAAAACACTTATCCATGTTCGAGAAGATGGAGTAAAGATGTAAAGAATAGATAGGTTTTCCCCTCAATTTGCTGCCAATATCCTTGATGTTTTCTTCCAGATTAAGAAGTTAGAGAACCCACCATTTCTGTGGGTACAGAGGAGCCTTTTGCTTATATGTTACTTTTCTTTCATTCTTTTTCATAAAAATTTTAGAACTATTACATCCTGCCAGCAGTAGAGTAAATTGGTACAATTTTGTGAAAATATCTAATTAATTTGAAGACCCACATTCCCCATGATGTAGCAAGCCTTCCCCTAATTATTTGCTCTAGATAAATATACATGCGTGTGCCTCAGAGTTCATGTTTCAAAATATTCATAGTAGCTATAGGCATAGAGTAAAAGAAGCATTAAAAAAAATGGAAGGAATTAAGAGGTATTTACACCAGGGGCAGCGAGCTGACACCATGAGGAACCGGAAGTCTCTGATAAACTTATTGATGAGGAGCAGCTCGGAGTAATGGTTGAGACACAGACAGACATCCCAGGTTTCCCGGATTCAGATCCTGGCTGTGATGCATCCCAGCGGTGGGACCTTGTGTGGCTGTCCTGACAGCTCTCTCTGATCTGGCCAGGGGGATTCCTGGAGGCACCTACTTCACAGACGCCTGATGGAGACGAGCTGAGTAGGTGCTGGGACACCCGGAGGTGAGGGACTAAAGTCCGTGAAGAAGAGCAGGTGCAAAGCCTGCCCTCACGGAGACAGCAGTTAGGGGCCAGAGGGCCCCTGTTCTGGGAGCCAGGGACTATGAACACCCTTTCCCTACAGTGCTCCCTGCACGGTGAGATTAGATCCTACATAATCCAAAGTACTAGGTGGAAAACAAACAAAAAGAGAGCGCACGAGAAAGCTGGGGGAGAGCCGAGGAGAGAAAGGAATGTAGCAGATGAGGGATGCAGTCAAGACGGTCACGTGCAGAAACACACCAATAATATAATGGCTATTTTTATCCTTGTGGGAAAATGAATACCAGGGGTGCAGAGTTGAAGCTTAATGCCTTTTCACTCCTACAGGCTGCACTGCAAGAAGGAAGGGTGTCCTAGGTCCCCAGGATGTCAAAATCGCAGGCTTTCTTTTCCCCCTCAATTTGCCCCAAATTTCTCCCATTAAGACACGGGATCACCATGAACATTCCTTGTGACCTTCAAAGGAGGAACAGCTTTCCAGTCTCGGTTAAACTGACTTTGAAATATAACTTTAATATGCATTTGAAACGAGGTCAATCTATTTTTTTAAAAGAGATCAAAAACACCTTTGAAAACAAGGAGAGTCCTAGTGTTTGTTCAGAAGAACAGAAAGGAGGGTGACTTTGAAGATCCATAAAGAAGTCGTGATGGCTGTTCGAAGGAGAGAAACTTTAAGAATATTTTTATTAATTGGGTCTTTAAACAAATTGAGGTCAGAAAGTTCTTTTGATGATGGAGACCGATGTCCACACCAGGCAGCCCCAGGGGCTGGTACATAATGGGCTCCTACTATGTGTTCATTAAATAAATAATGGCTGGAATCATCCAAGGCCGGGACATTCAATGCTCCCCTCAATCTGGTGACCCTGGGTGTCACTCCATACCAGCTGGTTATTGGATGACCTAAGTGTGGTGTTGACAAACTATTTACCCAAAGGCCCGGAGTTGGAGAGCAATAGATCTGGGATTTGAACTCACGCAGGCTGACCTGAGTCTGAGCCCTCCGCGTCTCCAAGGACTACGTGTCTGGGGGGAGAGAGGAAGGAGACACAGAAAGCAAGAGGAGAGAAGCTGGAAATGGAAAGGCGAGGACTGCTCGGGGTCACAGCGGCCTGGGACAGCCAACACACCACCTTGCGTGAAGCGGGGGATACGTCGTCTTCTTCCAGGAGCCTTGGAAGGACCGCAAATGTGTCGGGGATGTGCCCGTTTAGCCGGGAAAAGAAGGAACAATACCAGTCACGCAGGATTCGTTTGGAATGATTCAAGGTTTGAATGATGTCATTTCTTCAGGAATGATCTCTCATGTGCCGTACCTTCCCGCTCCCTGTCTGTACATTTTTAAATATTTAATTTTGTGTAGATGAGATCCCAGGAACTGCTATATTCTTACAACTCTGAGCCTGTGTGAAATTGTCCCGTAAAGATCGAAACAGTATCCACCTCATGGAGACACCACAAAGATGAGCCGAGATCCTATTTGCTGAAAAGACACATATATAGTGTCCCCTCTCTTTGATTCAGTCGCCAAGTCCCGCTGTCAGGGCGAATTAGCCTGCGATCACCAGTATTTTTATTTTCCGGCTAAATTAGCACCAATGGAGCAATATCATTAACTAAGTTTACAATCTCTGTAGCCGACCAGCTGTGAAATAATGTGGTTCTTGATGGCTTATGACTAATTTGGATGGTACCTATTATTTCCAATTATTCAAATACAGTAATATTGAATTAGCATTTCATATCACACGACGGTTCAACCAACATGCTTCAAACTTGAATAAAATGTAATTTCACTATGGAGTCACAGAAAAGCAGGTTTCCGCCTTCTGTGGGGACCCGTCTTGCTCAGTCCCCGCAGGCGGGGGGTTCTCGGCGGTGCTGGCCGGCCCCGATCTTCAGGAGCAGAGAGACGGTGCTCAGTGAAGGGATCCAGCAGACTCCACTCTCCTGGGGTTAAGGAAAGAGGGAGAGGAGGGTGGAGGGGATGAGGGGGAAGGACGGAGGATGGGAGGGAGGCTGAGTGACAGAACATTTTCCCACCGCCCTGGATGTGCCCAGGCTGGGGGCGGGATGGGGGGTGTCCCCCTCGGGACCACTGACATCTGAGGCCGGATCATTCCCGTGGTGGGGGCTGTCCTGTGCACTGTAGGATGTGTAATAGCTTCTTAGTCTCTACCTACTAGATGCTGGTGGCTCTTCATTTCCGGGAGTGACAGGACATTTCCAAGTGTATCCTGGGCATGGGTGCAAAATTCCCCCTGTTTGGGAACTAAACCTCTGAGATTCTTGCTGGGATTGGACTTTCTAGAAACAGAAGAAAGGGCTCAGTCTGGGGTCCGATTAACAAAGGGAGAAGGAAAATGAAACAGACATTGTGTGCATGTGTGGGTGTGGGAGGGTGGCACAGGTAGGCACAGGTCCTGGCAGAGAGGTGCCGTGAACAGTTGGGCAGGTTGCACACAAATCTGTGGGTCATAGTTCATATTCACAGTCGCCTTAGATTTTTATAATCCTCAAGACAATACTCGGGCAGGTAGCACCAAACTTTATTTAAAAAGATGTCTTTTGTTTGTTTGTTTGCTTCCTGATTCACATTTCACTTTTATTTTTTAAAGTTTATTTATTTTGAGAGAATGAGAGTGGGGGAGGGGCAGCAAGGGAGAGAGAGAGAGAGATTGAGAGAGAGAGAGAGAGAGAGAGAGGCTCCAAGCAGGCTTCACAGTGTCAGTGCAGAGCCTGACATGAAGCTCTATCCCCGAAACTATGAGATCACAACCTGAGCCAAAACCAAGAGTCCGATGTTCAGCTGACTGAGTCACCCAGGCACCTTTCTAATTCACATTTTAAAAGTATCATTCAGGGCGCCTGGGCGGCTCAGTTGGTTGAGCATCTGACTTCGGCTCAGGTCATAATCTCACGGTCTGTGGGTTCCAGCCCCATGATGGGCTCTGTGCTGACAGCTCGGAGCCTGGAGCTGCTTCAGATTCTGTGTCTCCCTCTCTCTCTGCCTCTCCTCTGCTTATGTTTTGTCTCTCTCTAAAAAATAAATGAACATTAAAAAAATTTAAAAAAAGAGTCATTCAGGTGAGCTACGGAGCTGGAAAAGAAAAAACAAATTACATTTTGGTGAATATTTAAGGGAAAGGAAGTTTCTCTGGGAATGGTTGGGTGGGTGGCGTTTAGTGTGAGCGAGACTTGGAAAAATGTGTGAGAAACTGTTAACAGAGCTTCTACCTGGCGTGTGGGTCCTGTGACAGATGCTTTTACGGTGACTTTCCCCTTACAGACTCATGAATAAATGGTGTATGAATTCTGTGATTCAGAAAAGGGAAATAACATTAAAAAATAAATTTGAAAGGTGCCTTTAGAAATAAAATCACACAAAATATCTGTGCGTCTCCAAGAAGTGATGACAGCAGTGCGTGGAGGGCTTACGTGGTAAGAAGGTAAGAATGACCTCCCAGAATCACGACATTCCTTCAAGGGTCTCCCGTCGGACGGCTCCGAGCATCCCCGGGGCCTGTGACAGAGTCGCTGCGCCTTGTGTCTGCAAAGCCTAATGCGAACTTCTCCACGCGGTAACTCCCTGATGCCTTTCTCTGGTCCACCTGCGCCAAGGAGATGCCGCCCTTTCCTGCCTCCTCTTGATTTCCAAGTGATGAATGTGTGAGGTGGAATCCCGTTAGTTTGCAATCTTATTTAGGGATATGCAGTAGATTACATGGAAGGGTATTTGAGGCCGATGACACATTTTTCACATCTACAGACTCTATGGATGTGGCTTTTATTAGATGCCAGAAGTTGGTCTGTAGTATATCAAGTTCATGCTCAGATTTCCCATTAGCTGCTAACAAGTTAAGATCCAGCCAAATGATACAGGGTGCAGGACGCGGTTGCCAAATATTGCAATTTTCTCCCCAGACCCATAAAATACCCTCTCTGAGACAGAAAGAATGGAAATTAATTGTTATCCCCTTAGCTCAATAATGCAGGCAGGGCCGGCCTGGGCTTCCCACCTCCGTGTGTGTGGCTCAGAAGCACATTTTTCAGGGATTTAAAATTGTTTATCGAGTTTGCCATTCCCTTCCAAAGGAGATGCCCATTTAGATTCTTTACCTTTTAAATCAGACTCCAAAGTTAACGAGGGAGCGTGGCAGGAAGGGTAGAATGTTCCTGATTCCAGGGACTTCATATACTCTGAGAAGTGGTTTGTTCTATTCTTACTCCTCTTTGATGCATAAACTTTGAATTCCTGCCCCGCACACCCCACCCATAAGCAGAAGCCTCTACTGAAGTCTCTCCGCTTTAAAAAAAATTGCAAGTTTTGAGAAGTCTCCAACAAATGGGCGGAAAAGGCAATTGGCTGCATTGTTTGCTTTTCAAAAGGTACGTAGGGGAAAGAAGCGACTTAGGAAATGTTCCTGCCAGCTTTGAGGACAGCTGTTGAACTTCCCTGACTAACTCCAGCCCAGCCAGCTCGGAGTGAGGCCACCCTTATCAAAACCGCACCCTAACACAAGGCTTCAATTAATTTTGCATCTAAGGAGTGAGGAGTATTGAATGTGCTCCATAGAAACATACAAAGCAATCCATTGCAGACACAGGAGCGCCGGGGAGGGAGGGGGAGTCTGTGGGAAGCAAGGCTGCTTAGGACTTGGAAAAACAAACTGTGTGAGGCGTTAAGTGGAAAAGCGAACCACAGGGGGTTGCCTAGTGGTGGTCTTGCTCAGCAGGCAGGAGATCCATCCATCATCAATTCTTTTTTTAAAAAATTTTAAAAATGTTTTATTTATTTTTTAGAGAGAGAGACAGCATGAGAAGGGGAGGGTCAGAGAGAGAGGGAGATACAGAATCCAAAGACAGGCTCCAGGCTTTCAGCTGTCAGCGCAAAGACCGACACGGGGTTCGAGCCCACGAACCGCAAGATCATGACCTGACCCGAAGTCAGATGTTTAACGGACTGAGTCACCCAAGTGCCCCTTTTAAAAATTTTTAAATATGTATTTATTTTTTGGAGAGAGACAGAGCATGAACAGGGAGGGGCAGAGAGAGAGGGAGACACAGAATCCAAAGCAGGCTCCAGGCTCTGAGCTGTCAGCACAGAACCTGACACAGGGCTTGAACTCACAGACAATATCATGACCTAAACTGAAATCAGACACTCAACTGACTGAGCCACCCAGGTGCCCCTTTTTAAAAATTTTTTTAAAAATAAGTTCTGTATCCACCATGGGGCTTGGACTCATGACCCTGAGATCAAGAGTTGGGGAGAGAGAGGGACACAAACCATGAGAGACTATTGAATACTGAAAACAAACTGAAGGCTGAAGGGGGAGGGGGAGGGGGGAAGGGAGTGATGGTCATGGAGGGGGGCACTTGTGGGGAAAAGCACTGGGTGTTATATGGAAACCAATCTGACAATAAACTATTTAAAAAAAAGAGTCACATTCTTTTCCCACTGAGCCAGCCAGTCATCCCATCAGTGATTAAAACACAGTAACATCGTTGCTCAGAAGCTCCTGAAACAATCTCATTGATTCATTCATTCATTCTATAAGCATTTATTGTGTGCCTATTATTACCCCTGGTTTAGATTTTCTCATTTACAAGCTACTGAAAACAAAGATGCGCAAAGACATGATTGTATAAGACAGGAAGCATTCCGTCAGAACCTTGACTGTGGTGTGTCAGGAGTCTGTGGGAATGTAACAGGGCAAGTCCTTGGGAAAACTCCGAAGGAATCCTCAGACTGCCATCTGCACTTTGCTTAATTATTTTATCCCTCTGAATGAGTACGTGAGGGTAATAGCATGTGCCAAAGTCGCTACCCTCGTTCCTATAAAATATCCATATTGCAACACTTAAGGAGCGTGAAGGAAGTGTAATTCAACCCCTAAACCTGCCTTGATGTGTTCAAGGTCTTTTGACAGAACAGAAGTCCTAAATAAACCAGAGAGGGACACGTCCCTTTGTGTCTCAAATGATGCACAAGAAGTTATAATGTAATCGGACGGGGCTTCGGAGGAGGACAGAAGCAAATGTCAGCAGTGTCTGCAGCTTCGGTCCCTGGAGAAGTTATAAGGGTAAGAAATTCCCTTCTTCCTCACCAGGGCAGAGAACCCTCACAGCACTGGGGGACAGGTGACGGTGTCCCCTCTGTCTTCCACCCGTCCTTGAACAGAAGAGTCAGCTTAGCCAGGCAGGACTGTCTGACCCCTGGAATTTTCCACTTCTATGGAGAGCTGGGCAGTCCGGGTGTGGAGCAAGACCAGAGCAGCAGATCCTGTCTCCAGATTGTCCTGAATCTTCCATCTCATTGAGATCAAGCACATCACATCATTCAGCTCCTAGGGGCGATGACACATTCTTAATTTTGGCACTTCCTTAACAAATGTATTTTTTAAATTTTTTTTAAAAAAAATTTAAGTTTATTTATTTTGAAATGAAGAGTGGGTGCGAGCAGGGGAGGAGCAGAGAGCACCCAACACAAACCGTGAGACCATGCCCTGAGCTGAAATCAAGAGTCAGATGCTTAACCAACTGAGCCACCCAGGCGCCCCGTCCTTAACAAATGTTTAGGAAGCACGAGAGGAGCATTCCTGAAGAAGGAGCCTGGGGCTGAACGTGGGACCATCACGAAAAGGGTGGAGAAGCAGCGGATGGGGACGTGTTTGGACACCAGCAGGTGCACCAGGCAGACGTAGAGGGAAAGGCTAATCCTTCAAGGTTGCATGTTGCTTAGCTGCAGAGATTTCCATGTGGCCGGAGGTTGGGATCAAAGGAAAACATCATGAATCATAAGCCCAGATGGGAAAGAGTGACAGGATCCATCAGGGACCTCCAAACAACACTGAGGTCTTTGGACTCTGTCCAAGAGCCAGGAAGAGACTTGAGAAATGAGGAGGCAATGGATGGCCATGGTCAAAATTAAACTCTAAAACATCATTCTGGACTCTGTGCAAGCAATAGATGAGACAGATCAGTGTCAGAGGCCAGGGGCAAGTCAGGAGAGAGGTCATGGCCACCCAGAGTAGTGTGGGGTGGTGGGAACACGGAAACAAGATAAACTCGAGGGGTCTTAAGAATAAATGACTTTAAATGCTTGTGCTTATTTGGGCTTCAACAGGATTTCTATCGCTTGCAGCAGAATGATTTTGAGCCCTATGGTCCTGTGATAGTGTGCGTATTCCTCCCTTTAAATCTGTGAGCTCCTCAAGGCCACGGGTCCCGTCACTGACCATCCCATCTCCGCGTTGACCAAGTGCGTGTGCTGTGGGAGGTGCTCAGCTGATCTCAGCGGAAGGAATGACCGACGACTGATGACTGACACACATTAACCATCTAACATCTCTCCATTCATATCAGTATCATCCTTTCAAGATAACGATCATTGGATGACGGTGATTGGAAGGATATTTAAGTCTGGTCTACCCTTTTGGGGGTAGAATCCTCAGAGAGAGTAGGGTGTTTTCCTCACCCCCTTCTTACCCAAATACTATCAAAAAGTTCAAAAGAAATTTCAGTCACTCAAAGACAGTGGTACCATCCACTGGGGTCTCTGCAGGATCAGTAAGAGAGGAAGGGGTTTGTACCTGAATGCATGTCTCAAATATGTATAAATATGGTATAAGCCTGAACATCTGTCTCAATGATGCAGAACAAAGCAAAATGTCATTGTTCTTTGTGTGGTGAACAAGCGTCCAAGGTCCCCAGACACCAGCCTTGCCCAACCTGTCATTGGCTTTAGACCCAACTCTCATGGCTTGACTCCTTTAAACAGGGTCTACATGTCTGTGTGCGTGAAGCAGCCTGCCCTGATTCAGAAGAGCATTTGTGAAAACACATCCTATATATCCTATTGAGAAGAACTCAATGTGTATTTTAGAGAAAATACCTCTCATTTTCTAAACCACCGGCCTGTTGGCTCGGAGAACCTGGGACCTACTGCTGGGCCCCCAGCACAGCCCCTGCACTCAGAAGGATTCCGTGCAGTGTTTCCGGACTCTTAATGCACTGGAAGTTGGGAGCTGGAAGGAATGTGAGGGGCGTTGTGTGACTGGGAGGTGGTAGAGGTTGGAGAGAGAGGGAGGGTCCTTTCTCCATGAAGCCTTGGAATGGGCATGTGTGTCCTGCTGAAAGGTGGGGGTAGAAAATCAAAAACCCTCGGATTCCACATGAAAAGCCTCTTCAGACCTGAAACACGGAGCTGGCATGAGGCAGAAGCTTTTGAGCCTTTTTGTTCTGGGATTGTCGGCTCCTCAGGAATGAAGTTGACTTGTACCTAAAGAGAGTTTTCATTTTTCTGGATGCTCAGGTATGGTTCGGGAGGCGGGAGGGACTCTTATGAAGAGTATACTTGAGAAAGCTTACTTTTCCTTTATGAGCCAGTGCTAACTCACTTCCCTGGGAGTACTTACAGCAATGACTGCCAAGTACAGCTACCGAGGAGAACCAGACAATAAACGCACTCGCATGCGCTTGGAGGAACGCGCCCCGTGCAGAACTCACATGCTATGTGCACAGTTATTTATACCGTTGGCTTTAATTCCTGCAAAGTGGTTATGACCCATCTTCTCAGTTCCCTAAAGATCGCACGTCCTGCATCTCAGCCAACGGTTTATCCTCGTCAAGGTCACGGGCACTGATTTTTGTTGTCATCTGATGCAGGTCATCGTGTCAACGTTTATTTGAACTGGAGAAATTTCTGGAGCTTTGTTGCCTCTAAGGGTGAATGATTTTTCGACCTTGCATTAAGAGCTGTTTATGGAAAGACAAGAACCCAAGGGAGGAATCTGATATAATGACTAAATATTTTCTGTCTGTTCATGACCAAATTGCATTGTCAATTTTGGACCCACACTGTTGGGGCCCAGCAGACTGGACACGTAATGGACCCACAATGCCACACACTCACAAGGAATAGTAATCCGTTTTTAAGGATTTTAAAGATGTTATTTTTTAAAAAATAATCTCTACCCCCAATGTGGGGCTCAAATTCACAACCCCGAGATCAAGAGTCACATGCTCCATCAACTCAGCCGGTCAGGCACCCCTGACCTCATAAGGATGTTTAATTGATTCTTTCCCCCCTGCCATCTTAGGTACCAAAGATCTTGGGTCTGGAAATACTGCCATCCATAGATAGTTCTCGAAGCAAGCCTGTTCTCAGAGAGGAGTAGCAATATTTCTATTACCGCCCAACCAGCTTTTCCCTTAATGAAGAGTGGGCTCTCTTACACGTGATGGTGATCGGGGATAAAAATCCATTAGCAAAATAAAGAAGTTGATAAACTTCTACTTGGCTCTGTGGAGAGCTTTCTCCCCGGTGTTCAAAACTGAGGGCTGATTGCAATATCATCTGTAATTACTAGACCTTATTACCTGGTCAGGCACACAAAGGCAATATTGCAATTGTTTAAATAGAGCGGATTATCCCCAGAGTCCTGGTCAGAGCCTAGTGGAAAGTGCACGTTCTTTAATACATTATCCTTAAAGGAGCTGAGAGCAGAATCTTCCCCAGAGAAAGGTGAAGGGAAAGTGTGTACAAGATGAAGGTGACAGGTACTACTGTTTCAAAACAGAGAGGAATTTTTTTTCTTTTTTCATAATTTCAAGCCATGATTGTCTCCAATGTTGGGTGTTGCTTTAATCCCAGCCTTCATGGCGTGGACTGAACAGTAAGGCAGTGTCACCAAACACAGGGCGATGGATTTTATGAACCACCCATTGGACGTGACTGTAGAAAACACCCCCCATGTGGTTTCTCAAAGCTGATTGGAGTCCGGTTATTTCGGACGGCTTAAGCAGGCACCTGCCACGTTTCCCAGATAAACAACTATCACGAATATCAGCCCAGAGCAGACCTCTGTCCTATTTCCCAGGGACATCTGAGGAGACATAGAAGCCGGGCAGCCAGCCCAAGGTCACACTTGATGGGAACCCAGGTCAACGATTAGAAGACAGGGCAGCCTAGCTGGACAAAGAAAGCAGCCAGGACCCTGTGTCCACCCAAAGAAGAGAACCCATGGATGACAGAGGGCAAGAATACCACTGTAGGGGGCGCCTGGGGGGCACAGTTGGTTAAGTGTCCGACTCTTCATTTCAGCTCAGGTCATGATCACACGGCTCGTGAGTTCGAGCCCTCCATCAGGCTCTGTGCTGACAGTGTGGAGTCTGCTTTGGAAAGCTCTCTCTCCTTCTCTCTCTCTGTCCCTCCCCCTACCCACTAAATTAATAAAAAAATAAATATATTTAAAAATACCACTGCGGGTCACCATCAGCGAGCGGGGCCAAACCGCAGAGCTGTCCAAGGTGGGAGAATTAGGATGCCTGTCATCCTCAGCCTCCTCATGAAACCACAAAACACAATCTATTTATTTCATAACTCCCTTTAACATTTTTTTAAGGTTCATTTATTTTTGAGAGACAGGGGCGCCTGGGTCGGTTGAGTGTCTGACTTTGGCTCAGCTCATGATCTAGAGGTTCATGGGTTCAAGCCCCATGTCAGGCTCTGTACTGACTGCTAGTTCAGAGCCTGGAGCCTGCTTCAGATCCCTGTCTCTCTGACCCTCCCCTGCTCGCTCTGGCTCTCTCTCTCTCAAAAATAAAAATAAAACATTAAAAAAAACATTTATTTTTGAGAGACAGAAAGAGACAGAGCACAAGCAGGGGAGGGGCAGAAAGAGAAAGAGACATAGAATCCGAAGCAGGCTCCAGGCTCTGAGCTGTCAGCACAGAGCCCAACGCGGGGCTCAAACCTGAGAACCGTGAGATCATGACCTGACCTGAAGTTGGATACTTAACCTACTGAGTCATCCAGAGGCCCCTTTATTTCCCTAACTCTTAGAAAAAAATATTTAGCCATAAGATGGTGGAGAGAGGTTACCCGTAGTCTGGATTCAATGTACAAGCTAACATATTTTTAGATGCAAATCTGGATTCTAGATTCTATGGAGATCATAGGATTCGGGTCCCTGGGTTTGCATTCTGTAATGACGATTGGCCGGGACTGGGTCTTAACCCTCCCTTTGATGGGTGCACTGCTTACATGACACACCCATCACCAATAGCTTCACCTGCTATGTTATGGGTCTGGAACCTCCAGGCCCGGACTTTGAGAAATCCCAAAGGAAAAGGGGACGGGGTGGGGACATCCGCGTGGTAGAGACATGGCTTCCCCTGGCGGGTGCTATTTGATGACTGCTCCTTGTGTTTCCTGTTGGTGCTTTTCTGCCTGACTGATGCTCTTTGAGGGGTGGGAGAGGGGGAACGCCGTTCAATCACTTTTTAAAATAGCTGTCTCTGTCATGCTCCCTGGGTGAACCTAATACAATCTCCCCACACATCTGTCAAGTGAATCCATTTGCTATCAACTTGTATTTTGAGTCAAAACAAATACGTAAACTACATCTTTAATTTATATCATGTGTTTATTTAAATCAGGTGGGACCGAAAGACCGGCTTTGCTTTCATCCCACAGTGTATCTGTGAGTCCCACTTAATATGACGTTTGTTCAGTGGGTTGAACAAATCTAACCGCCCGGTTTGCTGGTGGCGTTGTTCATATACTCTGTCTTTGAATCCTGCACGTTCTTCCCAAACTTGTGCTGGAAAAAATTCCCCTTTGTCAGAAAGAAATGTACAGGTCACT
>PISW01016572.1:0-12927 GCA_004023785.1 Mungos mungo | reverse complement strand
CAGGAAAACCAATGATCTAAAACTATGCCAGGATCTTAAGTAGACTGGTTTGTTCGTTTCAGGTTGCTGGTTGGCGGGCCCCTCTAAGGCCCTTCATTTTTCCTTCTATGCCTCCGGGAACATTGATCAGAAGATGAGTCTGAGCATCATCCCATCTAACTCTTTTAACCAATGCCTGGCTAAAACTGGAATGTCCAGCCCAGTACATTTAAAAATCACCCACAAAAAGGTTCTACAGATCTTCACAAAACCTGGAATTTCCACGAGGATGTCTGATCTTTATAATCCAAGCAGTCAGCATTGAAGTTAAGCTTCCAGGAGGCAGTTTGGTCCTTATAATCCAAACAATCAGTGGTTGAGTTAAAACCCAAGCTTGAGGCTCCATACCCCTGGGTGGAAAGAGAAGCTGGGGACTGATTGAGGTGACTGGTGACTGCATTGGTACCCATGGGGCTGAGTGTGGCCCCCGGTCCAGGAAGCTGGTGATGCACAGGGGTCAAATAAGATCCACAGTCCATGCCCCCAAAGTAGGAAGTTGAGCCAGCATATCCTTGACGATAACCTGAAGCCTGAGTATAGGTCATGGGGTAGGACCTCTGCATGCAGGAGGAGGAGGTGGACAAGGGGTCTGACAGTGGGGAGACGGAAGCTGGGCTCCAGATCGACACAGGAGCACTGCTGCTGGAAATGGCCGGGACTGAGGTGCTAGAGGGGGGAGTGAACTGGCCACTTGTTCCACTCTCTGAACTCACTTCCCGAGCTGGAGAGGTCTTTTTGGCAGGTCTCACTTTGTTTTGACCTCCATTCTGTTGCTGCTGCTGCTGCTGGCGGCACTTAGCTCTTCGATTCTTAAACCATACCCCGGGGAGCCCACCGAAGGGTGCAGCAAGTCCATGCCCGAAGTGGTCAGACTCAGTCCATTGCGTAAGGCGGTTGCTTAAGATAAGACATCATGCTAAGGTTGGAGGCGCAAAATCAGCCCAAATCGGGGGGACCCAGTCAGAAGGTCTCGTTTCGCTGGGGGTGGACAGATTCAGCATCCTTAGTGTGTGGGTTTGGAGCGGTTGAACTACAGGAGCAGGCGACGGTCGCTGGGCTGGGCGAGTCCCCGCAGCCGCTTGGGCGCCCACACGTCCGGGCGCGAGTGCCTCGGTCTGGGGTCCCCGCCCCACAGCCCCGCAGTCCTGGCGCCCCGGGTCCGGCTCCACTCGGAGTTGCAGCTTTAAATAGTGTGGTCAGAGAAAGTCTCACTGAGACTTCTTGACCCGGCCCGCAGGTCCGTCAACGCAGGTCCTGAGGGAGGGAGTGAGAATTGGGGGGCAGGGGGCACAGAGAATGGAGGCAAGATAAAGTTTCTGATCAAGCCTCAGTTTATTGAGAAAAAACATTCATCTTATAAAGAGCAGAAAGCACGGGTCAGTTGCTAAGAAACAGGGTCACGTGAAGGGGCTAGGGTAAAGAAAAAAGACCACTGAAGCCTCAGTTTTAGCACAGTGCCTGAGGAGCCGATAAGAAAGTCCAGCCAAGCTGTCTCCGGCCTTGAGCTGGGAGTGATAACACTGTCCGGCCCTGCAGGTGGCTGATCTTAGGTCAAGGCACACATCTCTTCCCCCGGCAGCTCTTCTGGCAGCTCTCCACAGGTCCTCCTTTTTTTTTTTATTTTCAAAAAAAAGCTTTTTCCAAAATGTGATAGTATAGGCAAGGAAAGGACTGTGCCTGTCTTAGGTTGGGGGCCTGCCAATCCTTCTTACCCGTCATGGGCATACTCAGAAGCCTATGCCTGAGTAGCCTGTCTTAGGTTGACAGGATGGTAAGGCCCCTCTTACCCGTCATTGGCTAGCCAGCCCGTGCCTCTTGCCATAATATAGCTCTTCATTGGCCTCCTGATCGGCCATATCGAGCTTGTGATAATGGACCTGGATAGGCTGCATTTTGATAGCATCTATTTGCTGCCTCAGAAATGCCATGACTTTATTAAACAGAACAGGACCCAGAGATACCAGGATCAACAATCCCAGAATAGGTCCTAAGAGGGGCAGAATATAAGGGAGAAGTCCATGGAATCAAGTGAGAAAGGGGTTATCAGCAAGCTCCCTTCTTCTTTTCTCCAAGTCCTCTTGAAGGTTTTTGATCTTGTCTCTGACAACACCGGACTTATTCACATAGAAACAGCACCGCTCCTGTAAAGCCAAACAGATTCCTCCCTGCTCGGAGGTGAGTAAGTCCAGGCCTCGTCTGTTTTGTAGGACAACTTCTGCCAAGGAGTCCACCTGATCTTGGATGTCTTGAATAGTATTGGAAAGAATTTGTACATCAGCAATTAGTTGCCTAGAGAGCTTATTATACTGGGTCATGGATACACCCAGTCCTGCAGATCCTGCAGTAATTGCTGTAGCCAGCCCTAGGCCGACCAGTAAGGGGACAATTTGAACCACCCGTTTACGTCGGCTGGATATGTAATCAAAACTGGGCACGGGGACAGGCTCATCTCCAGGAATAATACCAATATCTGGGAGAAGGAAGGTCAGGGTGCATAGCCCCGTCCAATTGGCAGGGAGATAAGTATAAGCTCTATTATTGCCACATACAAAAACAGTGTTATTACTAGAGCAGATAGGGGATATATAGTTGTGAGTGATATTGCAATTAGTGAAAGAGGAGACAAATCCTAGGTCTATCCCAAAATTGTCGTTGTGGGGAGTCGAGTAGAGGCAAGTGGCGTTATGGAATAATACAGGTTGCACCAGCAGTGGTGGGATAATTACACAGGAGGCATTGCTGAATGTAAGGTCATGTTGCTGAGGGAGGGCCACGGGCACAGGCACCCCCATTTTTAGGCACAACCAACAATTTTGTGCCGATGAAGGATTAGAAGCATTTAGAATTTTATGGGCGCTTTCCAAAATGGAAAAGGCAGAAAAGTCTAAAGTAGAATCTCGAGGTCCAGGAAGTGCTACAGGGTGATAATTAAACTTAGGATTTAATTCCTCCATTAATTTTTGAACTCTATATTGTGTTTTGGCCATCCTATATTGATCTTGCGGTCCTCCTCCATCGGAGATATGAACGGGAGGGGACACATTCCAACAAACAGGTTTTCCCACAGTGCCAAGGCAGGAGGACTGCATCACCATGTTATTATCGCTCCCTTTAGCATGAGTGTTCCGACCTAGGATGGCCATGAAATATGTTTTATTATCATTTTTACTTATACATTGCTGGACAGAACTATAGCACCTACTGTGCATGCTATCATAAAAGGTGGTGCATGGGCAGAGCCCAGGATGACCATCTGCAACAGGAATAATCTGTGGTTTGGACACACAGAAATATTTTATACTACGACTACCAGACCCCAAAGTTACAACCACTTGATAAGCTGTATTTGACCCACAATCTATGGTGGCTAGAAAAGGGTGTCGAAACACTCCATCCGGGCCTTGTACCCAATTAGGTACGGCATTTTCAGTTCCGCCGTGGCAATCGCAGGGATTCCCTGTCTGTTGTTGTAGCAGTCGCCTGGCCACAGAAGGGTCCCCAAAACCGCCAAGTGTATGTTTTACCAGATATTGGAAAGCTGCCATCCAGAGGAGGTACCACCATCTCCAAAACATGGTCCCTAAAAGAAAAGACCAAGATTTTTCTCAAGGAGATTTTTCCTCCCTGGAAGGCTGAGCGTTCTGATCAATTTGCTTTACTAGTCTCTCCGGCAACCATCGGGCTGCATCTGCTTGTCATGAGTAGATGCACACTGCTCCTCGTCCTCAGATCAAGACGGGGTCAGGACCATACCACTTATTATCCAAGGGGTCCCTCCAAAGCACAGTAGCAAAAGTTTTTTGGGTCTCACTGTGCCAGAAACGTTCAGCAGCTGAACGTCCTTCTTTATCCAAGGTTAAAAAATTTAAAATGAAGAGTGAATGATGTAGAAGATTTCTGGGAGATCCCTTGATGGGGTACCATTCCCCCTTTTTTATCTTTTCAAGGGTATTTTTTAAGGACAAATGTGCCAATTCCACTATACCTTGTCCTTGTGGGTTATAAGGGATTTTGGTGATGTGTTTAATGTGTAACTGTTGATAGAATTTAGCGAACACGGTTCCAGTATATCCGGGTCCATTGTCATTTTTTATTTGTTTGGGGATCCCTAACACCGATATAGCAGAAAGCATGTGTGCTACGACGTGCTTTCCTGCTTCCCCAGTTTGTAAGGTAGCATATAGGAAGCCACTGTAGGTATCAACATTGACATGGACATATTTTAGATTTCCAAACTCTAAAATGTGTGTAACGTCCATTTGTCAGATGGCATTGGGCACTAGTCCTCGAGGATTTACTCCCAAATGAGGAACAGGTAAATACACAACACAAAAAGGGCACTGTTTTATTATCTGTCATGCCTGTTTATGGGTGACCTTAAATTGTAGCCTCAGAGCTCTAGAGCCTAGATGATAAATTTTAGAGAGGGGGCCAGGCAGTTTAGAATGAGTTAAACCTGAAATTCCTGTCTTGTAGACAGGCATTGTTGCAGTCTCAGTTGCTGAAAGAGACCAACCACATACTAGTGTCTGAAAACAGATTAAACCTCTCTGGAGTTTTTTGCAATAATCTAATGACAACAACAAGTTTAGCTCTCTGTGCTAAAGTTTACCTAGTTTGAAAAGAAATAATTTTAGGTTTAGATGAGTTTTTATGAATAATTATAGAAGTTATGTCATTAGAGGACCCATCAGCAAATGTTAAAAGGGCATCCTCTAAAGGCTTAGTTTTTATTTTTGTGGGGGAAAAGGAATTTAATTTGCCAAATTGTAACATAGGGTCCTTAGGTGTATTAAAGCCAAGATTGCCTGTATACCCAATCATAGCAACCTGAAAATCAGTAAATCCCTGTATTAATTTTTCAATCTGAAATTTAGAATACGGAAGGACAATTTTTGCTGGTTCCTGAGCAAACAATTCTCTGCTTCTTTTTCTCCCCTTAATAATTATTTGTGCTATTAAGGATGGATAATTAGTCAAAACTTTTTTAGGAGTAGCTGATAAATAGAGCCATTCTAATATTCCTTCTTGCCATAGGCAAGTGGTGGGAGAATGTTTAGTTGGCAAAATTATTAAAGACCAAGGCTTATTGTAATTAATCCTTGTAAGCATGACCCCTTGTAAAGCCTCATTAACTTTAGATAAGGATTCCAAGGCCAAAGGAGCTAACTCTCGTTTGCAATTTGGATGGGAGTTTTCATGTAAGATCTCAAACGGAGGAATAAGATCTCTAGCAGACAGCTTTAAAAGAGGCTGAATCCAATTAAAATCTCCCAATAGTTTTTGAAAATCATTTAAAGTACATAAGTGCTGCCTTCAATTGTAAAGGCTGTTAAGTTACAGTTTGATTTTTAATTATTGTTTATTCCAGTCAAAGCCTTGCTGAAATAACCAGTATTTCCAATGGTGTCTTACTATAGAATGAACAGATTCTTATTGAATTTGTGCAAACAATTGTAATGGCCATGAAAGAAAGAATACTCACTGTAAGTTTCTGAATTTCAGGCGGTTTAAGTAGAGAGAATAGGTAAATGCTCTGGATTACAAACAAATACTTTATGATCTTTCTGTATATCACAGATATCTCACGAGAAAGTTTCTTAATCTAGATAAGCAAACATTAAAGGAACAACAGTGTTTTTAACAAGAATTACAAAGCCATAATTTCCCATGTTTTTAATTTTTGTTTAGCTTTTTTAGCTCTAGAAATTTTTATCCATTTTAGTATTAATTTAAAAGATGTCAAATATTGCATTTGTCCCAAAAGTGTCTTTTACAGCTTCCCTTAAAAAGAAACACGTTCTTGGGAAATTTATTAAAACCTTAGGAAGTTACAAAGCATATCCTAAATAGAATTACAAATTGTTATAAATCTGAAAACTGTTTAACCAAAGTGGCAATAAAAAAGATCTTATTTGCCTTTGGGGTCCTTTAGCAAAACCTAACTCCTTTTTAACCTTAGAGAATTTTAACTAAGCAATCAAAGACCCTATAAAGAGAGGACCTAAAGCTTTTGTCTTCTTAACAAAAGAGAAACCCTTCATTTACATAGTCTTATCAAGAGCAGACCAAAGGTCCGGAAAAACTTGTCTTTTAAAAGAGAGAAAAGCAGAATTTTAACCCTATACCAATATACCTTTAATATTTTATTTATCTCAACCTCACACATAAAATTCCTTTTTCATGATTTTCTTTCACGAACCTTCTATAACTTTCCTTTCCCTTACACTTTGTCCCAAAGCCATTTCTTTCCAAACAACCAATCTCACTTAGGACAAAATTACTTTCTTTTACCCTTAACAAAAATGCACTTTTATTTCTTATAGCTTTTTTACACATCCCCAATTTCCTGCATATTTTTCCCCATCGGTCTGGAGTACACTTAGAATTTTAACTCTTAGAAAACTTAGTCTCCTTTTGAGGACTTAGTAACTAACTGAAAGATGTTTATACCAGAACTTTTCTTACATGGAAATTTTGTGAACCAATTAAGTACAAAGCAAGTTTTTAACAGTTTTAAATATCTTCAGTTGTTTTGCCACAAGTCAAAAGCCCAAGCACCCACAGACCAGACCCTATATCAATATATCACTACTTGTGGCTTGTGTTTTAATTTTTATCTTGTTAGACCGCCAATGCATTCAATCTCAATTTATTATCAAGTAAAACCTTAACGTTTTAAGTTACTAAGAACCTTTAAAACTATTTTAACAATTACTTAGGAAAACAGACCAAATTAATCATCCTATCAACATACACTTGTTAAAAATTGGAGTAGAGATCATAAGAACCTATTTGACTTTTAGCAGATTCAGATAGAACATATGTTTTTGTTTTTATCTCAAACCAACAAAACACTTTGTTCCCTATAGTTGATTTTAACCTCAAAATTTGGTGCAAAAAACTGATTTTTGTGGTCTTTTCTTTTTTATCACCTAAGGCAGAGGGAGAAGCTGGTGTTATGCAAATTGTCCTCTCCCCACCCAGCAGATGGCAATGCAAAGAAGGAGAATTCCCAGTTTAAACTTTTGTCAGCACTGACAGGGGAACAGGTTCAAGGCTTTTTGTTTTATTTTGTTTTGTTAAACCAGTAGAATTAGGCAATCCATGTCAGTCCAGAGAAGAGAAAGAATCTTTCCCAAAACAAAATGAGTCCGGCAGCTGCTAGGAAATATTCTCTCAGGTCTATGTCCCCAGGTAGACCAACAATACCCAATTCTAATTATAGCCATCGACCTGGAAAATGAATGAGGGAGAAGCCCTCACTTCCACAAGGCAAAGGAACATAGATTCACTAAAGGGTCGACCGACGTCTCGGTGCGGTCCCGGGGTGGGAAGTAATGCTGCATGCAGCCTTTCACTCTATACCTCAGACAAAAAGCACATGTGCATTTAAAATTTATATGATGAACTAGTTTATCTTTGGAGGTTTAGACAGGTGACTCTTACAGATTACTGGTGCCATTTTCAGGGTGGAAGAAAATCTATATAGAGTCCTCTTTCTTTAGACTCTATATGGCTCAAAGCTCTAATTCTGCCTATCTCTACAGGGAGGGTTTGCAGCAACCCGAAACAAGTAAAACAGACTTTGTATTGCCCATCCCTTATTTTTTATCCCTTATTTCTTATGATACGGTGACGCAAAGACAAACAAAAGGTAGGGAGCCCCCTCTAATGAGGAGACCAATACGTTCACTCACACACACACACAGAGGCTATAACATTCCCTCCCACAGAAGTTTTACAAACAAGACCAAGACATTAGAAAAGCAATTAACCAGGCAATCTCTTTACTTTACTCACTTTCCTTATTCTCTATTAATGTTTAGAAAAACACTTAAGGACAACTTTATGAAGAAACTGAAAAAATTTTAATAATTGCTTTTTCTTAACCTTTACTCCCTGTGCCCTGAGGGTCTCTGTTTAGACCATTTGCTTAATTCCTGCCCCAGGAATTCCGATCACTCACTAGAGCACTGGACCACACGGCAGGCTCCCATGTGGCCGTCTCCCAATGTTGAGCACTGGACTACGCAGCAGAATTCTGCGGAGCCGTCTCCCTGTAAATTTTTTTTACTTCGGCCGCACTCACTCGAGCACTGGACCACAGCGTGGCCGTCTCCTTATCTTGAGCACTGGACCACGCAGCTAATTCTGCGTGGCTGTCTCCTTTTAAATTCGGCCGTTACCTCTTTCTCTTCTTCTTTTTCTCTTTGATCGGTTTCTTCACTGGATCCCCCTTACTCAGGAAGCACCGACGATGGGCGCCACTTGACCCGGCCCACAGGTCCGTCAACACAGGTCCTGAGGGAGGGAGTGAGAATTGGGGGGCAGGGGGCACAGAGAATGGAGGCAAGACAAAGTTTCTGATCAAGCCTCAGTTTATTGAGAAAAAACATTCATCTTATAAAGAGCAGAAAGCACAGGTCAGTTGCTAAGAAACAGGGTCACGTGAAGGGGCTAGGGTAAAGAAAAAAGACCACTGAAGCCTCAGTTTTAGCACCGTGCCTGAGGAGCCGATAAGAAAGTCCAGCCAAGCTGTCTCCGGCCTTGAGCTGGGAGTGATAACACTGTCCGGCCCTGCAGGTGGCTGATCTTAGGTCAAGGCACACATCTCTTCCCCCGGCAGCTCTTCTGGCAGCTCTCCACAACTTCTGAAAGATCTGATCCAGTAAGGGAGGAAGCTATTTGGAACTCTAGGGAAAGAGCATTCCAGGAAGAAGTTTAAACCCCTGCAAAGGCCACGAATGAAGGGTGTACTTGGTATGTTCTAGGTTGGTAAGAGGCCAGTGTGGTGTAAGGGAGTGGCCAGGGGAGAGCTGAGCAGGTAAGAGCAGAGGGAACAGGGGGTAGGGCTGTGTGGCTTGTGGACTACAAGACTTTGCCTTCATGCTGAGTGAGACAGGAGCTAGAAGATCTTAAGCAGAAATTGATATAATCTGACTTCTGTTTAATAGGCTCCTTCTACTTGCTGTGTTGAAAGCAGACCAGAGGCATTCACTTTTGAACACCGCCTCTCTGGGAAGAGAGCTTTCATACTATTCTTTTCTTTTAAAAATTATTTATTTTTAAATTTACCTCCTAGTTAGTTAGCATATAGTGCAACAATGATTTCAGGAGTAGATTCCTTAATGCCCCTCACCCACTTAGCCCATCCCCCCTCCCACAACCCCTCCAGCAACACTTTGGTCTACATATTTAAGAGTCTCTAATGTTTTATCCCCCTTCCCTGTTTTTATATTATTTTTGCTTCCCTTCCCTTATGTTCATCTGTTTTATATCTTAAACTTCTCAAATGAGTGAAGTCATAGGATATTTGTCTTTCCCTGACTGACTAAT
Source organism: Mungos mungo (assembly GCA_004023785.1). Taxonomy (NCBI): domain Eukaryota; kingdom Metazoa; phylum Chordata; class Mammalia; order Carnivora; family Herpestidae; genus Mungos; species Mungos mungo. The sequence goes on along the minus strand of PISW01016572.1, from coordinate 3,549 downwards.
TTCACTTAGCATAATATCCTCTAGTTCTATCCATGTTGTTGCAAATGGCAAGATTTCATTCTTTTTGATTGCCCAGTAATACTCCATTGTGTGTGTGTGTGTGTGTGTGTGTGTGTGTGTGTGTGTGTGTATCACATTTTCTTTATCCATTCATCCATCGATGGACATTTGGGCTCTTTCCATACTTGAACTGTTGTTGACAGCATTGCCAGAAACACTGGGGTGCGTGTGTTCCTTTGAAACAGCACACCTGTATCTCTTGGATAAATACCTAGTAGTGCAATTGCTGGATTGTAGCGTAGTTCTATTTTTTTATTCTATTTTCTAACCTCATACTCTCATAAAATTTTGCCTGCTGCTCATTTTGTGTCCACTTCTTTGTTCTTCGAAGCTGCGAGACAACCAACTCAGCTGAGCCACCCAGGTCCCCCATCACCATGCTCACTTTTTTGTTTTTTAATTTTTATTCATTTATGAGAGAGAGAGAGAGAAGGGCAGAGAGAGAGGGAGACACAGAATCAGAAGCAGGCTCCAGGCTCCGAGCTGTCAGCACAGAGCCTAACACAGGTTTGAACCCACAAACCATGAGACCATAACTTGAACTGAAGTCAAACGCTTAACCAACTGAGCCACCTAGGTGCCCACTTTCTTTTTTTCTTTTTTTACCATGCTCACTTCTAATTGCCTCAAATACCTTTATATTTTCAAGTTACAATTTCTATACAATCTCTGTTCTCCAGTGGTTTCTTGGGAGAAACCAAAATGCCAATTTTTTGTCATAATATTTTAACTCTTCTGGATATTTAGTGTTCTCTTAATATTTGTATTCTCATTTCAAACGTTAAAATACTTTTTCTCTTCTGCCAATTCCCCATATAAGACATAGAATTTAATTTACATTTCTGGTGAGTCTGTCATAATTTTGATCCAATAATATTTTAAATATAAATTGATTTCAAAAACATTCAGAAACTGTTATAATGAACAGAAGTAGGAGAAAAGCCTTCACATGATGATCAGGATGCACACCAGAGGTATTACTCCAAAGATAAGAAAAACATTGTAGAGGGGCGACTGGGTGGCTCAGTTGGTTAAGCGTCTAGCTTCAGCTCAGGTCATGATCTCACAGTTCATGGGTTCAAGCCCTTCGTCGGGCGCTGTGCTGACAGCTAGCTCAGAGCCTGGAGCCTCTTTCAGATTCTGTGTCTCCCTCTCTCTCTGACCCTTCCCTGCTCGTGCTGTCTCTCTCTGTCTCTCAAAAATAAATAAAAAACATTAAAAATTCTAAAAAATTTAATAAAAAAGAAAAACATTATAGAGATGCAAGTACAGATTTGCACTTAAAAAATTTTTTTTCCATTTATTTATTATTGAGAGACAGAGACAGAGCACATCTGGGCGAGAGGCAGAGAGAGGAGATACAGAATCTGAAGCAGGCTCCAGGCTCTGAGCTAGCTGTCAGCACAGAGCCCGACACGGGGCCCAAACCTACGAACCATGAGATCATGACCTGAGCTGAAGCTGGACACTCAACCGACTGAGCCACCCAGGTGCCCCAGATTTGCACTACTTTTAAGGTCTTTTGGGATGACATGGTTTTTTTCTGAAGTCTGTGGGCAAGCTACGAAATGTTTATTGGTGAGAGAAGGGCATAATTTGTTCACATAAGGGTTCTCACATTTCATAGGCTTTACCTATGTATTTTACTTATATAAATCAATCAATAAATAAACCCTGAAAACTAAACAAAAGGCAAAAACAAAAAGAAAACAAAAAAAGCAGACTAAAAGCAGGAAGACACAAGAGCAGAGATTGGTTAGGAGACTGTTGTCAAAATAGCCAAGAGGTGATGGTGACCAAGCCCTGGGGTGGTATTGATAGGAAAGATGAGAAATGATTGGATTCTGCATACATTTGGAAGATAAGGGATTTACTACCGGATTGGATGTGGAGGGGTTAGAGACCGAAATGGAGGACAGCTCTGTTCAAAGATAAACAGAGTCTGCATTTAATTAAGCCAACTGTGCTCTTTCCCCCTGGGGCGTCATGTGCCATGGCCAGGAACAGTGGCCCCCTTGGTAGTGTATGCAGCCTGTTGCTTGCTGGGGTTGCCCTAAGGGACCTTGGAGACAGCCTTTTGCAGTGGAGATTCATGTCTGATCTCATGCTGTCCCCAGTCTAGGCTCTAGAAAGGTAAGCATGGTGACCTTGGAAAGGTCCAGGGCACAGTGGCTGCAGAAAAGGGAGCATGGAACCGAGGCCCTCTGCAGGGCCAAGTTCAGGGTCCCTGGCTGCCGGAAGATCCACATCTCCAAGAATCGGGGAGAAATTCGAAAACAAGGTGGCTGAAAAGCAGCCCATCCCCAGATGGCTATGGGTTCAAGTACATCCCTAACTGTGGCCGCCTGGACAAATGGTGGGCCCTGCACTCATGACTAACTGGTGCTGCCCCCTCCGTATTCATGCCCATTGATGAATCCTACTTTCTGTCAACACCAGCAACCATAACAAAAATAAACCGAGGTCTATTAAAATTTTAAGAGTTTATTTGAGCAAATATTGATTTGAATCAGGCAGTGCCAAACTGGAAGTAGTTAGGAGCTCTCTACTGGGGGGAACTAGGGGAAAGCTTTTCATAGAGAAACAAAACAAGGAAATGATTTCATTGGCTATAACTTCAGGGATGCCTTGTTTGGAAAAGCCTAGTTGGCTGTTTGTGATGGGTTGTTCTTTTTAAAAAATATTTTTTTTAACATTTATTTATAATTGAGAAACAGAGAGAGACAGAGCATGAGCAGGGGAGGGGCAGAGAGAGAGGGAGACACAGAATCTGAAGTAAGCTCCAGGCTCTGAGCTGTCAGCACAGAGCCCAGTGTGGGGCTTGAACCCAAGAGCAGTGAGATCATGACCTGAGCCGAAGTCGGACACTCAACCAACTGAGCCACCCAGGTGCCCCTGTGTCTGAGCTATTCTTTGAATTTTTTAGAATCAAGTTTGTCACATTCCCCTCAAAATTGTGTTTGAATTTTAACTAAAAGTGTATAGTAGGCATGTTGTTTCTAGAAGAATCTATAGGTTTCTTGTTTTTGTTAAATGTTTATTTTGAGAGACAGAGAGAGAGCGTGTGTGAGAGAGCGCATGAGCTAGAAAGGGGCATAGAGAGAAGGAGAGAGAGGATCCCAAGTGGGCTCTACATTGTAGGTGCAGAGCCTGAAGTGGGGGTCAATGTCATGAGCCTGTGATATTGTGACCTGAGCCCAAATCAAGAGTCAGTTGCTTAACCGACTGAGTTACCCAGAAACCCCAGGATTATAGATTTCTACCAGTAAGCTGTTCAATATGAATATGGTATTCTATATTTTCTGGCCCTCTTTTGTGCTTTAGTAGGGTTTGCAAGATGATTTTTAAGACTCGACAATGGGAGTCTGAGGTTGGGGCCGGGCTGAGGCTAGGGCTGGGTCTGAGGCTGGGGCAGGGGTGAGGCTGGGGTGAGGCCGGGGCTGAGGCCAGGGCTGGAGCAGGGCTGGGGCTGGGTCTGAGGCCGGGACT
>PISW01016571.1:0-12779 GCA_004023785.1 Mungos mungo | reverse complement strand
TTTAATGATTTCTAGAAACTTCAAAATGATCCTTCAAGAGACCACATCAATTACAGAAATGACTAATCACATTTATATGTCAGAGTCCTCAAAAACACTGGGTATGATTGTGATTTGTAATTCTTGACAGTCTGATCAGTGAAATATGACTCTCTTTTTAGGTAGCATTAACAAAGTGTACAATAACTATGTTGCTTTTCTCCACTTGGATATCCTTTCTCTGAAGTCATTTATTGTTTCCTTTGAATGTTTTCTGATTTGTAACCATTTTTTTGTATGCTTGAAATCTAATAAATAAATATACAAGTAATATATTCAAAAGCTTTTACCCTGAGAAGTGGTTTCGGACAAAGAGGTCTTCAAAATGGTAAGTTTTGACATACCAGATGCAGAAGTTAACACGTCTCAAAGTTGGTGTTGGTGTTTAGGTGAGGGAGCAATAATGTCTTGGCCACTTGGCTTTTCCCAAGCCCTTATCTAAATGGTCAAGTGGGGCAGAATAACTTGCAACATTTGGCTCTTCCCCAACCTTCTTGGTAGATAGCTGTCCATGGGCTGCTATAAAATTCACGCTCCAAAGTGTACAAGAAAGACACTGGTTTTTGTTATATTCAAAAAAGTGTGTGATTGTCTCTACTCTAATTCTAGAACATTTTCATGACCCCATATAGATACACCATTTCTATTAACAGGCACTTATCACTCATCCTCTCCCAAGTGTTTGGAATCCACATATCTACTTTCTGTCCCCATGTATTTGACTAGACTGGGTATCAAGAAATTAGATATTGTAACATATAATCTTCTATGTGTGGCTTCGTTCATGTAGTGTGTAGTTTTCAAGTTCAGACCTCTTGTAGTACATCAGAGCTTCCTTTTTTATAGTGGATGAAATGTCATTGCATGGTTGTATCTGAGTCCACTCTTGCACATAGCAGACAGGACTCTAGCCACATAAGCTTTTCCCCATTTTAATTCAGACATTTCCACAAATAGTGTAGACATTGCCAAGACCTCCTCGTTTTGTATTTCCCTTAAGTCTCTTAAATTTATATCTTCTCAAATTATGAATTTTATCAACCATTGCAGTAAGAGATATTCAACTCCATCTCTAACACTGGTGTATGGAAAAATTAAACCTTTGTTTCTGGTTTTCTCTAGAAGCATGTGGAATTAGAAGCCACTTGTGAAAATTTGAACTCTGTAGTTCCCATTGCATTAATCAGAGGTAATTATTTCTACTTAATTCTAGGAATTTTAAGGGGCTATATATCAGACACCAAATAAGGAGTCACATGGTTTAAAAAAATTTTTTTAATACTTATTTAGTTTTGAGTGGGACAGAGACAGAGAACAAGAAGGAAAAGGGTAGAAAGAGAGGTAGACACAGAATCCGAAGTAAGGTCTAGACTCTGAGCTGTCAGCATAGGGCCAGATGTGGGACTCAAACTCAGGAACTGAAAGATCATGACCTGAGCCAAAATTGGCTGCTCAACCGACTGAGCCACCAAGGGGCCCCAGGAGTCACATCTTATTCCCCTTTAGCTCTAATGAGTTTTAACTAAACAGTATCTGAGAGTAATTTTGTCTCTAATGTTAAATAGCATTATTATTCTGTGAGGTTCAAACATTTGTTACATTTCCCAAAAGTATCATTCTTGTGAGACATATTGTATGTTTATGATATTCTTTTTATCTATACAAAGAGTCATGTACAAATTTCAGAATCTGCTGGCCACACCTCAGTCTACTTCATACACTATTTGAAAAGTATTCTTTTTGTTTTACCTGAAGATTTTACTTAAAATCTTAAAATTCATTTTGGGTTACAGCACCCATTTTTTAAATTCATTCAGTGAACATTCCTCCTAAATGACATAAAGGAGGGAGAGTTGATCTATATGAGGTGATAGCACTAAAACTTGTAAAATAATATTATTATTTCATGAGAATTTAAACATATGGGACAATTTCTATATCATATGATATAGATATTTCTATGATATAGAAATTGTCCATTTATTTCTGTATCAGCAATTCTATACAGATTAGTCTGCATGTTTTGAGATGTTTTCATTTCCCTTCATTGGCTCATTATTTGGTAAATAAGTGTCATTGATTGTGTTATCTTGGGTCACTGTCTTCTCCTAGACGTTTCTAAAAGGACAGTCATTTTGACTCCTAGTCCCCAAGGACTCTAGAATTTGTGTTTTTATTAGATGCAGAACTGCTATTACACAAGTTCTTCCAGGTTTTGATCCACATTGCCTCTCCTTTTCACATCTGTCCCAGGTTAATTTAAAGCTCACCAGTCATTGGTGGAAGAGAATCCCCCAGGTGGCTCCCATAGTACAAAAGAGCAATCCTCATGGTCTGAAACACCAAAAGATTTTCATTCTGTGCTTCCACCTAACTTAACTCCGATGCTTCCTGGTAAGTCTTTGGGCTTATGTATTGGCTTATGTGTGGGAAAATGTAACATTGGCTGCAAGGGAACACATAGTGCTATGATCCAATAAGATGCCATGGTTATACAAAAAAGCAATAGACCCTTAGAGTAATTGACTATTTAAACATGAAGAAGATTTTGTCTCATGTGGTTCAGAATATTTCTCAATCAGTGATTCACACAATGGGTGACAAATTTTAAAGTGAGCCTGACAAATAGGTGAGCTATGGAAAAGGTTCAGGCCTACTCAGTGTATAAAAACCTTATTGATTAAGAGGTCAGAGTATTATACAGGTTTAGACTGGAAAAGCTTCTGTAGAAATTGTGCCCTCAAGTCATTCAGGGCAAACTTAATCTGGTGACAGGATCTTCAAATATCTGAAGTTATTCCTGGGAAGGAGAGACCCCTCTATGAATGAGACTTGGCAGTTAGACAAAAGAATACATTTTATGTTTCTTTCTAAATATATTAAATACAGTACATCATTTAATCCTCACAGTCACCCTGCAGTGTGTTCTTATCTGTTAAGTTTTCTCATCAAGAAAGAAGTCAAAGAATTATGTTTTGTTACTGCCTGAAGAGATTGCAAATCTACAGAGTGTCCTGGGGACTTAAACTGTCGGGCTGACATTATTTATTTATTTTTTAAATAGTTTATTGCCATGTTGGTTTCCATATAATACCCAGTGCTCTTCCCCACAAGTGCACTTCTCCATGACCATCACCCCCTTCCCTTTTCCCCCTCCCTCTTCAACCTTCAGTTGTTCTTAGCATTCAAAAGTGTCTCATGATTTGCCTCATTCCCTCTCCCCAACTCTTTGCCCCCTGTTTCCCCTTCCCATTGTCCCCTGTTAGGTTTCTCTTGTTAGACATATGAGTGAAAACAGATGGTATATTTCCTTCTCTGCCTGACTTATTTCGCTTAGCATGATTCCCTCCAGGTCCATCCACCATATTTCATGGCTGATGTGTATCTTTGAAAGGTGGGTTGAGCACTTTAATGAGAAATGAAGAAGAAAGCAGTTTGGGACTTGCTAGATGGAAAAGAAATCTGATATTTAGAGCTGTCCTGCAATGGACAAACTGTCTCAGAGATAAGGAGAGTCTATCCCAGGGGGCTTGAGGGAGAGATCAAGGGGGCAATGTCACAAACTTTGTAGAGGGAAAGCTTTCCTGAGATTGTCAGGTGTGTGGTTTAGACCTAAATCCCTTAATTTTTTTAGGTTCCAGGAATCAGACTGAGTCAGAATTGGAGGTGTAAGTAACACTATAGTTTAGGATTCATGCTGTAAATGAGAGCCATGCATGTTTTCCTGGCTCATGAATTTCAAGGGTTTAAGATATGTCTCCTCCATGTTCTAATCTTGTACATATGTGTGCATACACAGCTGTTTCTACCTTGTCCTTGCCACCCAGTGCTGGTTCACTCACTCTAAGAACATCTTACCTCTTTTCCCAAGAAATTAGGGAGCCACATTTCCCTTCATCAAGTCAGTGAGAAGCACAGATATTCTACCCTTGTAACTCCTCCGATGTGGCCAGGTCACTTCGTCATAACCTTGGACTATCACACGTGTCTATCTACCTTCATATCCAGATGCCAGCTCTCATTTTTTTAAGATATTCATCAATCTGCTGGCAGATGTGACTTATTTTTTTAATAGTTTATTATCAAATTGGCTTCCATATAACACCCAGTGCTCTTCCCCACAAGTGCCCTCCTCCACTACTATTACCTCTTTTCCCCCCTTTCCCCCTCACCCTTCAATCCTGAGTTCGTCTTCAGTATTCAATAGTCTCTCAGGTTTTGAGTCCCTCTCTCACCCCAACTCTCTTTCCTTCTTCCCCTCCCCCTGGTCCTCCATTAGGTTTCTCCTGTTAGACCTATGAGTGCAAACATATGGTATCTGTCCTTCTCCGCCTGACTCATTTCGCTTAGCATGACACCCTCGAAGTCCATCCACTTTCCTACAAATGACCATATTTCATTCTTTCTCATTGCCATGTAATACTCCATTGTGTATATATACCACATCTCCTTGATCCATTCATCAGTTGATGGACATTTAGGCTCTTTCCATGGTTTGTCTGTTGTTTAAAATGCCACTATGAACATTGGGGTACATGTGCCCCTAAACATCAGCACTTCCGTATCCCTTGGATAAATCCCTAGCAGTGCTATTGCTAGGTCATAGGGGAGTTCTATGGATAGTTTTTTGAGGAATCTCCACACTGTTTTCCAGAGTGGCTGCACCAGTTTACATTGCCACCAACAATGTATGAGGGTGCCCGTTTCTCCACACCCTTGCCAGCATGTATAGTTTCTTGATTTGTTCATTTTAGCCACTCCGACTGGCATGAGGTGGTATCTCAGTGGGTTTTGCTCAACATAACTCATCATCAAGGAAACACAAATCAGATGTGACTTTTAAAGGCAAAAGACCCATTACTCTACTTAAGTAAGACATAAATTATTTTGTTTAATATTGTAAATTTCCATTTGTTTTTCTTCCTCTCTCCTTGGCCTCAACAACCACCATCTCTGCTTATGAAAGAATTCATGTTATAATGGCTTTTTGAATGCAACCCCACTATGTGCTTCTTGTTACTTTGATTTTGTCCAAAGTATTTCCTCTTTGAATGCTCTTCCATCCCCCTATCTGACTAATACCTACAGAAGAATGTTTTCCCTTGATAGCCAGATTTATTATGCCCATTTTTATTATAGCTATAAAACATTAATTCTTATTTCCTTAAAGACTATGTTTTCTCCAGTGTAAAACTCTAGAACAATGTAATGTGTCCCACCCCACACATGCAGATGATGTTTGGCAATGCAGGAGATGGTTTTGATTTTCATGACAAGAGAGAACAACTGGCATCTAATGGGCAGGAGTCAGGGAGGCTGTTAAACACCCTGCAATATAGAGAATTCCCCAGAAGACAACATTTATCTCACCACAGTGCGAGTTGTGCTGAAATCTGCTCTAGAAAAATATCCAGTTGTCCTCATCAAGTTGGGAATGTAAAACTATCAGGAAGGAAGATAACTACTTTCTTTGTAAGATGTGTGGTTTATGAGACATTAGACATGATCTCTTATTTTATTTACCTGCTACTTTGTTTACTTTTCTCTTTCCTCTCTTTTTACTCTCTTTCCACTGGTCATTCACACTACATACTTCTGGTGAACTTTACATTGCACACTATCTTGTACAGATTCTCTAGAGCAACGCTGACCATGTGGCTATTTAAATTCTCCAATGAAAATTCCAGATAAAAACCATATAACACACTTCTGAGTCAAGTCATCCAGAGTGTTATATAGTATATGAATGCCATGGCATTACATATGTGGTTTTATATCAGACATGCAGCATATGGTTACATGTATGTAATGTGTGTGTAATCCTTATTTGGAAAAAAGGAAGGAAGGAAGGAATATTAGAGTTGTTTCCAGCAGAATCTAAACAGGCACTCTCGATTAGAATTTGTTGTATATATTTGTAAAACCCACCCTAAAATAATTTCACACTGTTGTATATCCTTATAGAAGTTTAATGATAAAATGTCAAAAAACACAAATTATTTTTTGTTCTTTCTGGACCTGTATGTCATGGAATTTGGATCCAAGAAGATTTACCTCTAACAACAAGTATTAGTGTTTCATTAATATAGGCCATAATATAGGCTAGGAATGTCAATATAAAAAGTTAAGGAAGATAGGATATCTAAAACGTCCTAAGATTTTATGCACGTGGATGCTATAGTATTTATTTAAAAAATGGTGAATAGTAGCTCTAAATTTCAAGCACTTGGCATAATTTACGTACTTCAAAAATGGAATAATATTACTTATTCTCTAATTGTTTCAAGAGATACTTGGAACAAGGTGAATACTCAAGTACTGTGCACTGAAGAAAATTATTAGAATGTAATCTCCTGGTTAGTGGGCCATAATGTTTTTTGCGGTAGATGAGGAAGATCTGGTTTGTCATAATGTATGTTTGTTAAAAGGAAGAGTTTGTGAACAACAGATATGAAAAAAGGAAGCCTCTTCAGAGTTGAATAAACTGGAAGAAAATAAGGCAATAAATAATCCTGTAGTTGACCTAAGGTGTGTTCTAGGCAATTATACAGGATTAGAGATTTTCTAAGTTTAGAGAGTCTACATTATTTTAAGGACTTAGGAATAGAAATGCCTGGGTGGCTCAGTCAGTTATGCGTCTGATTCTTGGGTTCAGCTCAGGTTATGATCTCATAGTTTTATGAGTTCAAGCCCCACGTAGGACTCTGTGTTGGCAGCACAGAGCCTTCATGGATCTCTGTCTCCCTCTCTCTCTCTGCCCCCTTCCCGACTCCCACTGTCAGATTCTCTCAAAATAAATAAATAAACTTAAAAAATAAAATATAATACTGAGGAATAAATGCCTTGTCAGGCTTATGGAAGTCATAATGGTTACCGTAGGGAAATAGAAGAGCAGAGGATACAAATTGGCACTTGGGATTGAATATTAGAGATGTGCAAATAGCAGGACATAGTAAAAATTGGTTCTAGCAGTTATTGTCAAAGAATATAGCCACACCTGATTTATTTTCAGTGAGACTAAGTAGGAAAAGTTGCATGATAAATGGTTGGATTTTGGAACCATATGGACACTGACAAATTAAGTGGGAAACAATTCTGAGTCTACTGGAGAGGGATCAGACTATGAAGAGGCTACCCTGAGAAGTCAGTCAAGCTGGTGAGCTGCAGATCTGGTAAATATTCTGGTCAAACTTATCTTCTGATTATAAAGCACAGAACTGACCACAACTACCCTGGATGCCATATGTCAGCCCAAGCAGAGTGCAGTTGTTGAAATATGTTTGCTCTGTATTCAATGATTTCTTCTCAGGGGCCTAATGGCTGAGGTGGTTAAGCATCTGACTATAGATTTTGGCTCAAGTCAGATCTCCCAGATGTGAGATGAGGCCCTGCCTTGAGCTCTGTGTTGGGCGTGGAGCCTGCTTGGGATTCTCTCTCCCCCACCTCTGTGCCCTCCCACACTCTCACATGCACTCATGTTCACTTACTCTAAAATATATTTTAAAACATTTTTTTTCTCAATAACAATTTTCAGATTACAAAATAAGCATAGTTAAGGAGGAAAAACATAAGAGAAAAGCATGTTTGGTCCATGGTCATTGATGAGAGAGAAGTCATCTGATTAATTTAATATTTTCATTATGAATGTCAAGGACTTAGAGACATAGAACTTGATGGTTGTTCTTACACGACTTTGTGAAAAGAGAACATTTGAAAGGACTAGTTGAAGAAAAACAATAAGATGCATCACATTCTATTGCACTTCATGTGCCACACTTTATCCATTCATACGTAGATGAGGACAAAGGTTTTTCCCCCCTCTTTTGGTTGTTGTGAATAATGCTGCAATAAATATGGGATTACAAATACCTCTTCAATATTCCGTTTTCCTCTCCTTTGAGTATGTGTCCAGGTGTCAAATTGTTGGATTATATGTAGATAAGTTTTTCCAACTTTTTGTTGAACCCTCATAGTGCTTCCCAGAGTGGGCTCATTTCCTCCATCTATGGGCAGTGATACCCTTTTCAACAAAACCCCCAATACTTATTAACTCTTGACTTACTGATTTCAAGTCTTCTAACAGGAGTGAAGTGATATCTCATTGTGGCTTTGATTTACTTGTCTCTGAATATTTATTTAGTAATGAGAAAGAAGGAAATCTTTCATTTGCAACAGTAATCATGTAATTTGAGTACATTGTGGTAAGCGAGATTAAAGAGAAAAAGATACTGCATGTTAAAATAAAATTTAAAAAGAAAAGCAGAAACAGATCCACAAATAGAGAGAATAAACTGATGGTTGCCAGAGTCCAGGGTTTGGAGGGTGGCCAAATTGGTGAAGAGGAATGAGAAACACAGGCTGGAAATGATGAGATGAGTAAGCTATGTGGATAAAAGGTACAGCATGGGGAATACACCCAATGGTTTGCATTAGCATGTACGGTGACATGCCATAGCTGCACTAGTCTTGACCACAGCATAGTGTTCAGACTTGTTGAATTACTATGTTGTATATATGAAACAAAAGTAATATTGTGGTTCATTTTTGTTCTTGTTTCCCTTGCCTCTGGGGATGTGTTGACGAAGAAATTGTTGTGATGAGGTCTAGGAGGCTATTTCCTGCTTTTTCCTCAAGGGTTTTTATGGTTTCCTGTCTCACATTCAGATCCTTTATCCATTTTGAGTTTATTTTTGTGAATGGTGTCAGGAAGTGGTCTAATTTCATTTTTCTACATGTTGCTGTCCAGCTCTCCAAACACCACCTGTTGAAGAGACTGTCTTTTTTCCATTAGACACTCTTTCCTGCTTTGTCAAAGATTAATTGGCCATATACTTATGGGTCCAGTTCTGGGTTCTCTATTCTATTCCAATGGTCTATGTGTCTGTTTTTGTGCCTCATCAAGATAAAAAGCTTCTGCAAGGCAAAGGAAACAAACAAAAAAACTAATAGGCAACCGACAGAATGGGAAAAGATAGTGGCAAATGGCATATCAGATAAAGGGCTAGTATCCAAAATATACAAGGAGCTCACTAAACTCCATACACGAAAAATGAATGATCCAGGAAGAAATGGGCAGAAGACCTGAATAGACACTTCTCAAAAGAGGACATCCAGATGGCCACCAGGCACATGAAACGGTGCGCTGCGTCACTCATCATCAGGGAAATTCAAATCAAAACCACACTGAGATACCACCTCACACCAGTCAGAGTCGCTATAATGAACAAATCAAAAGACTATAGATGCTGGTGAGGGTGTGGAGAGACGGGCACCTTCTTACCCTGTTGGTGGGAATGTGAACTGGTACAGCCGCTCTGGAAAACAGTGTGGAGGCTCCTCAAAAAACTATTGATAGAACTATGACCCAGCAATAGCACTGCTAGGGATTTACCCAGGGGATACAGAAGTGCTGATGCATAGGAGCACATGTACCCCAATGTTCATAGTGGCACTTTCTACAATAGCCAAATCATGGAAAGAGCCTAAATGTCCATCAACTGATGAATGGATCAAGAAGATGTGGTATATATATACAATGGGGTACCAATGGCAATGAGGAAGAATGAAATATGGCCTTTAGTAGCAAAGTGGATGGACCTTGAGGTGTCATGCTAAGCGAAATAAGTCAGGCAGAGAAGGATAGATACAATATGTTTGCATTCATAGGTCTAACAGGAGAGACCTGGCAGGGGACTGTGGGGAGAGGAAAGGGGAAAGAGAGTGGGGGAGAGTGAGGGACGCAGATCAAGGGAGACTACTGAATACTGAAAACGAACCATGGATTGAAGGGGGAGGGGGAGGGATGGAAGGGGTGATGGGCTTGGTGGGGGGCACTTGTGGGGAGAAGCACTGGGTGTTATATGGAAACCAATTTGAAAATAAACTATAAAACAAAAACAAAAACAAAAACAAAAGTAATATTGTGTGCCGACTCCACTGCAACAGGGACAAAATGCCAAACTCTCAAAAACAGATACATTTGATAAAAACAGATACAACTGTCGGTACTATGGGCTGAGGAGTGAAGAAATGGAGGAGACAGGTGTTTTATAGATGCATAAGTCCTCTTAGTGATCTAATGTGCAGTATAGTAATTATGAACAAAAATATCATATTAAAAACATCAACCTTTTGAAGGATCAGATCTTAATATTTCCCATCACAAAAAGGAAAACATATTTATGTGGCCTTTTAGAGTATTAGCTAACACCAAATGGCACTCATATTGCAATGTGTGAATATATCAAACCAACAGGGTGTGCATATAAGCTTAGAAAATAGTTGATGTCAAAATATTTGAATAATAAAAGAAAGAGTAGATGGCATGCACTTTATCTAACTGAAGTGTACTTTGGTAAAAATTAATTTCTTCCTATTTTTTATCCATGTCATCTTGACAGGGTATAGAAGATGAATCAACAAAACCACTACTTGATTGTGCTGACCAAATCATCATGCTCGTGCTCAATGACCCAGTCTTCATGCCCTCTGTACTAACACTCATTGGGATTCCTGGACTACAGTCAGTGCAGTGTTGGATTGGGATTCCATTCTGTGTCATGTATATCATCGCTGTGATTGGGAACTCCCTAATTTTAGGTATCATCAAGTATGAACACAGCCTCCATAAGCCCATGTACATATTTTTGGCCATGCTGGGGGCCACAAACATTGGACTTAGCACGTGTATTCTGCCCAAAATGTTGGACATCTTCTGGTTTCATTTGCCAGACATTTCCTTTACAGCCTGCCTGCTACAAATGTGGCTTATTCATTCATTCCAGGCAATTGAATCAGGCATCCTCCTGGCAATGGCCCTAGATCGCTATGTGGCCATCTGTGACCCCTTGAGACACGCCACCATCTTCTCCCAGCATCTCTTGACTCACATTGTAGTTGGGTGACACTCAAAGGTGCCATTCTTATAGGACCATCCATTATGCTCATCAAATGCCGTCTGAAACTCTACCGAACTACAGTTATCTCTCACTCTTACTGCGAGCACATGGCTGTTGTGAAACTAGCTGTTGAGGATATCCGGATCAATAAGATATATGGCCTATTTGTTGCCTTCAGTATCTTAGGGTTTGACATAATCTTCATCACCTTGTCTTATGTGTAAATCTTTGTCACTGTGTTTCAGTTGCCCCTAAGGAGGCGTGATTCAAAGCTTTTACTAACAGAATTGCCCACATCTGTGTCTTCCTACAGTTCTACCTCCTTGCATTCTTCTTTTTCTTCACTCATAGGTTTGGCTCTCACAAACCACCATTTATTCATATCCTCCTATAAAACATTTACCTCTTAGCCCCACTGTGTCTCAACCCTTTGTCTATGGCATAAAGACTAAACAAATTCATGGCTATGTCCTGAAAATACTTTTTTCTAAAAACCTTAATAATTAATGGCTCCTGTTACAGAGATTTTATGTTGATTTACAGTAACAACATAAATGTGGTAAATGTCAAATCTTCTACAAAGATCTGTATCAAAAAACCTTTGGGGCATGTCCATGTGTCTCTCGGTTGAGTGTCCACCTTTTAATTTTGGCTCAGGTCATCATCTTAGAGCTTGTGAATTTCAGTGGCATTGGTTCTGTGCTATCAGTGCACAGCCCATTTGGGATTGTCACTCTACCCATACCCAGCTTGTGCATGTGTTCTCTCTTGCTTGTTTTCAAATAATTTTAAAAATATTTTAAAAATATCTCTAAATATCAGTAGCTCACAACTACAGGAGGCATTTAAAAACTTTTGAGATACCTAGGAACTTTGGTGTTCCACTCACATATAGAACAAAACCCTGTTGGGCTGGGATTCAAATTGTATATTTTTTCTTTTGTTTTGGTTCTGTAAGTTTAAGCCCAGAAATTCCTCTCTGGAAATAGTTAAACTTACATAGAAATAAAGTGTGAATAAAACAACATTTGAATCCTAGTAACTTTCAAAGACCATTACAAATCTATATTCTTCAACAGCCAAAGTAACACATAGCTACGTGCTCTTGGCTATGTCTCCTTTTTAATGTCAAAGCACTCAATTATGTGAAGCTAATATCATACACCTGAAGGCAAAAATAGCAACATAAAAGTAGTAAGAGAGTTCAGTACCTTACTTACTCTACAGGATCGAAGATCCTGACAAAAGATCAATTAGCAACTGAGGACTTGAATGCTATTGGCTAAATTGACCTACCAGACACATACAGCATATTTCCCCCAATAGCATCAATACACATTTTCCTCTCGCACAAAAGAAATAATTTCCAGAATAGATTATATGTAGGATCACAGAGAAAGTTTTAAATATTAAAGAAGATTGTTTAATAATGAGCATCTTTTCTGATTACTGATATAGTGATTCTGAAATCCCATTTCATATAATTAATGTATACATCAATAGTAGCAGAAAAACCAGAATATTCATAAATATGTATAAAGTAAAAAACATAGTCTTGAACTACTGACAGATAGGTAATGGCTTAAAGAAGAAACCAGAATGGTAATTTGAAAATCTCTTGAGACTAATGACATAAAAACACAAAAAAACTAAAGCTTATGGGACACAATAAAGGAGGCACTGAGACGGAAGTTGATAGGAATAAATGTCGGCATTGAAAAGATCAAAGACCTCAAACAAATGATGGAACTTTACAACCAGCTAGTAGAAGAAGAACAAAGTAAACAAAATTAGCAGAAGAAGTGAAATAAGGTTACAGCAAAAATAAATATAGCACACAAA
>PISW01016570.1:0-12781 GCA_004023785.1 Mungos mungo | reverse complement strand
TGTGCTCCCCCTGCCCCGTCCTCCCTGACCCCATGCCCTCCCGTCCTGGCCCCTGCTCCCCGTGTGCTCCCCCTGCCCCGTCCTCCCTGACCCCATGCCCTCCCGTCCTGGCCCCTGCTCCCCGTGTGCTCCCCCTGCCCCGTCCTCCCTGACCCCATGCCCTCCCGTCCTGGCCCCTGCTCCTGTGCTGACCGCCCCACCCCAGGCTCTCATGCTCTCACTGAGCCCCACCTCCTGCCCGCCTGGCTGATCTCATGTGGGACCTGCTCAGGCTGGAGCTGGGGTGCAGGCGTCCACATTCCTGTGGTGAGGATCCCGGTGCCGGGGCCTGGCCGGCTGTCTCAACTCGCGCAAGGTCCTCCTGCCCTGTAATTAGCGGCCGCTGGGCGGGCGGCTGCTCAGATGCCCGCTCCATCCCCCCAGGTGAAGGTCATGTTGCGAATCTGGCCGGCACAGGGGGCCCAGCACTCGGCCGAGCCCACGTCCTTCTTGAAGGTGGACCCGCGCAAGAAGCAGGTGACCCTGTGCGACCCGGCCGCCGGGCCCCCAGGGAGCTCGGGCCCCCGACGAGCAGCTGCTGCTGCGGCTCCCAAGATGTTTGGCTTCGACGCGGTCTTCCCCCAGGACGCGGAGCAGGTGAGGGCGGAGGGCGTCCCCGGGGCCGGGCCGGGCCGGGCTTGCTCCCGGTGCCCAGTGAGGAGGGAGGGGGGCGGGAAGAGCGAGGCCAGTGGCCCAGGCCCGGCCCCTCCGCTTTCCCCTCCTCCTTGGCCCAGGGGGTCTCCGACTCCACTCCCGGCCTGGGGAAGCGCCCGGCTTTCTGTGGGCCCCGTGGAAGGTCTGTGTGCTGGGGGCACGTGAGGAGCTGGGGTGTGGGGCGGCCTCCCCAAGGCAGGGTGAGTCGCGTGTGCCGTGTGTCTGTGTCCGTCCGTGCGCGTTCGTGCACACGAGGGGCTCCGTGCCCCGGGTTCTGTGCGTGCCAGCCTGGCCACCGTGCGGCCGGGGACACACAGGCGCGGGGGGAGGCCAGGGGTCGGCTCCCTGCACCGCCGCCTGCCTGATGCCTGCTGCCTCCCCCAGGCCGAGGTCTGTTCCGGGACGGTGGCCGACGTGCTCCAGGCGGTGGTCGGGGGGGCTGATGGCTGCATTTTCTCCTTTGGCCACTCGAGCCTTGGTAGGCATCCCCCCATGTCCCCTCTCCACAGTCCCTGGGCCCCATTTCCCGGTGAGGAGAGGGGTGCATGGAGAGAAAGCCCCAAACCCTGCTGTCTGTGGCCCCAGGTCAGCCCTGAGGGGAGGGGGGAGGCCGGCTGTGGCTGGGCTCCCAGGGCCTGTTGGGCCGAGCGTGGGGGGCCTGACACGCCCACGTGGCCCCCAGGCAAGTCCTACACCATGATCGGGAAGGACAGCTCGCCTCAGAGCCTGGGCGTCGTGCCCTGCGCCATTTCCTGGCTCTTCAGGCTCATCGAGGAGCGCAAGGAGAGGACGGGCACCCGCTTCTCCGTCCGCGTGTCGGCCACGGAGGTGTGCGGCCCCGACGAGAGCCTGCGGGACCTGCTGGCCGAGGTGGCCTCGGGCAGCCTCCAGGACGCCCAGTCCCCGGGCGTGTACCTGCGTGAGGACCCTGTGTGTGGGGCGCAGGTACGCCGCTGCCCGCCGTCTGGGGGGCTGCGAGGGGGCCGCGGGGAGGTGGGCGCGGCCGCAGCTTGTGGGGCGCTCTCCCCTCCGCCTGTCCCCAGCTCCAGAACCAGAGTGAGCTCCGGGCGCCCTCGGCCGAGAAGGCAGCCTTCTACCTGGACGCCGCCCTGGCGGCCCGCAGCCCCAGCCGGCCCGGCTGCGGCGAGGGCGCCCGGTGCGCGGCGCACACCCTCTTCACGCTGCACGTCTACCAGTACCGCATGGAGAAGAGCGGCCGCGGCGGAAGTAGGTGTCCACCGTGTGGCCTGTGCGCCCCCCACGCGCCCTGTCAGCAGGGCCATGGTGCGGTCTGGGTGCCCTGGGTCCTGCCTCACCCCTGCCCTGCGGTTTCAGTGTCTGGAGGCCGCAGCCGCCTGCATCTCATCGACCTGGGAAGCTGTGAGGGGCCGCTGGGCAGGGGCGGCGAGGACTCCGGGGCACCCCCGTGTCTGTCCCTGTCGGCTCTGGGGAGTGTCATCTTGGCCCTCGTCAGTGGTGCCAAGCACGTGCCCTACAGGTGAGCGGCGGGCTCCTCGGACATCTCTGGCCCTGGGGTGGCCCCCTGGGGAAACAGCCAAGGGCTGGGCAGCCACGTCTGGGTCCCTGAGCTCTTTGGTTCTCTATTCACCCCCGCCTGCTGGGCCTTACTGTCCGAGGGCTCATGGGGGGTCCTGGCCCCACGTGGTGGAGGCCTACCTGAGCCTGGGCTCCAGGCACGGCCCTGTCCTGGTGAGGGGCCTGTGTCCTGCCCTCCATCCGCCCTGTAGCACCCCGCACGCCCAGCCTCCCACCCTGACGTCCCCTCCCCAGGCCCTCAGCCTCTGAGCAGCCCTCGCCCTCAGGGAGCACAGGCTTACCATGCTGCTGCGGGAGTCCCTGGCCACCCCCAGCTGCCGAGTCACCATGATTGCCCACGTCTCTGACGCGCCCGCGCGCCATGCCGAAACGCTGAGCACCATGCAGCTGGCTGCCCGCATTCACCGCCTGCGCAGGAAGAAGGTCAAGGTCGGTTCCGTCCCCTTCCTGCTCCTCCCACCTTGAGGACCCTGGTGTCTTGTGTCCTCTGAGGGCCCTGCCTGGCCACCCTGGTTGGTCCCGTGGGGCTCCGCCCAGAGGAGGCAGGAGCTGTGCTCAAGGTCACCTGGGCAGCTCATGCAGACCCAGAACCTGTTCCCAAAGGGCGCTTGGGGTAGCTTGGCCTCTGTCCCCCACATAGGGGGAGGCCCGTGGTCAGGGCAGCCTGGCGGGGTCCCCTGCACTTCCCAGGCAGCCCTCAGGGGGACAGGGGAGTGGCGTGAGGGGCACCCTGGGGTCCGGCGGACCTGGGTCTGAATCCTGGATTTGCAGTTACGTGCAGTGTAGCCATGGGCGTGTTCTTGAGTTCCTGTGATTCGGCTTATTGCTATTTCCCTGGGTTCCCGAGAAGCCTCGGCCATGCTTGGTGCCTGAGGCTGCCCTGCCCAGGGGCCACCCCAGTGCCACGCCGTCACCGTGTCCTCCTGGGCAGGGAGCGGCCTATGTTGCTGGGCGCAGAGGAGGAGAGGCGGGTAAGGCGGCCGCTCACCCGCTCGCTCTGCCCCCAGTACGCGTCCAGCTCCTCGGGCGGGGACAGCTCCTGCGAGGAAGGCCGTGCCCGCCGCCCCCCGCACCTGCGGCCCTTCCACCGCCGCTCCGCGGCCCCCGAGCCCGGCCGCCTGGCCCCCGGCTCCCCCGGAGACCCCGAGTACTCGTCCAGCAGTGAGCAGTCCTGCGACACCGTCATCTACGTGGGGCCGGGCGGGATGGCCCTGTCGGACCGGGAGCTCACGGACCACGAGGGCCCGCCGGACTTCGTGCCCATCATCCCCGCGCTGAGCCGCCGCAGGCCCTCCCAGGGCCCGCGGGACGCAGACCACTTCCGTTGTAGCACCTTTGCTGAGCTGCAGGAGCGGCTGGAGGGCATTGATGGCAGCGAGGGCCCCTCTGGAGCCCCGGGCGTCACCAGCGGAGCCCAGATCGGCCCGCCCTGTGGGGGCAGGAGGCCCTCCCCGCCTGAGGCCACCGCCCCCAGGAAGGCCGTGGGCTCCCCGCTGGCGGCCAGCACGCCTCGAGGCAGCCCCGGCCCGGACACCCACCGGGGTGCCCCAGAGCCCTCCAAGGCAGGTGCCGACCAGGGGGAGGGAGGCAGCGTTAGGCCTGCGCTGCCTGGGCCAGACAAGGTCGCAGCGGGCGGAGGCGGGAGGCCACTGCCCAGCCCGGCCCCTCCGCCGCCGCCTCGGCAGCCGGAAGCCGGCCGAGCCCCCGTGGACCCCGGGGGCGGGGGCGCCGATGGTGCGGTCCGGACACCCCCCGTGGGCACGAGCGGGAAGCCCAGCTGCCCCCGCCCGTCTGCACCAGGCCGCCGTCTGGAGCGGGGGCTGCTGACCACCACGGTGACCCTGCAGCAGCCCGTGGAGCTGAACGGCGAGGACGAGCTGGTGTTCACGGTGGTGGAGGAGCTGTCCCTGGGCGGGCTCGCCGGCCCCGGCCGCCCCGCCAGCCTGGCCAGCTTCGGCAGCAACTGCTCCCTGCAGGCTCTGGCCTCCGGGTCGAGGCCCGTGAGCATCATTAGCAGTATCAATGACGAGTTCGATGCCTACACCAGCCAGGCCCCAGGCGGGCACTCAGAGGGAGCAGGCTGGGCCGGCGACAGCCACGCCGCGTCCATCAGCTCCTGGCTCAGCGAGGTCAGCGTCTGCACGGACGATCGCCACAGCCCTGCGCCGCAGCCTCCTTTCGGGGCCAGCCCTGACTCCCCGGCGGGGCCCGACCCTCTGGGCCCCCCGGTCCTGGGCAGCTCCCCGGATGATGGCGGCTGTCGGTTCCCGGAGCGCGGGAGATCGGACGGTCCTGGCCCAGCCCGGAGTCCTCGTCCTGGGGAAGTGGACACAGCGGCGCCCGCCCGAGCTGGCCGGGAGTGCCCGGCCGCGTCCCCGTGGAGGGCAGCCCCGGCACAGACCATCCACTCCAGCCTGCCCCGGAAACCGAGGACTTCCTCAGCCGCGGGTCGCGCAGGCTGCCCACGCCCGGCCCCCAGCCCGCCGGGCCCCTTCGAGGACCCCTGGCAGCTCCGGGCAGATGACTGTGCCACACTCCAGGTGGCCCCTGGCAGCAGGGCCCCCAGCCCGGCCCCAGCACTGCCTTGTGCCCGGAGGGTCGTGGGCGGCTGTGAGGTGGCAGCCAGGGCAGCCCACGGGCCAGAGGCCGTGGCTCAGATCCCGCCGCTGCGAAGGGGAGCCACCACACTGGGCGTGAGCACGCCCGTGGCATCTTGCAGGGACGCCCTGGCCGACGCGGCGGCCTGCTTAGGCGGCCTGAAGGACGCCCCCAGCCGCAAGAAAAGCATGGTCCCCAAGGGAGGCCTCTTCCCGAGGCCCAGCGGGGCAGCCCCCCCAGTCCCCCCTGTGCGCAAATCCAGCCTGGAGCACAAGAGTGGCCCAGCTCTGGCTGCTCCCCCCGCTGGGGGCCTCTCCCGGCCTGCGGCTGCTGCCCTCCCCCGAGGGGAGGAGGAGGCCAGGCCCGGCGGCCAGGCTGACCACTCCGTCCCCAGGGCCACGTCCAGCCTGAAGGCCAGGGCTGGCAAGGCCGAGGCAGGGTACCGTCCCACCGCGCACGGCTCTCTGGGGCGGTGGGAGCCTCTGGGGCACAGCAGCGGCAAGGCCAGGGACGCTCCCGGGAGGCCAGCCCGGGCCGTGCCCCGGCTGGGTGTACCGTCCAGCAGCCCCACGCCTGGGCCCACTCCTGCCTGTAGGGGCAGCCCGGCCAAGGGTGTGGGGGCTCCGAAGCCCCCGGCCGGGGGCGGCAAGGGCCGTAGCCTAGCAGCTGGTGGGTCCAGGGCTCTGGGTGCTCCGGTGAAGCCCCTAACCCCCGTGGTGGGCAGGACCCCCGGCGGCCCCGTGACCGCTCCCCGGGTGGCCCCCCGGGCGGCGCCTGGCGCCGGGGCCAAGGCCAGCCGCGGCACCATCATGGGCACCAAGCAGGCGCTGCGGGCCGCCCACAGCCGCGTCCACGAGCTGGCAGCCGGCGGAGGCCCTGGCAGGGGCGGCCCCCCCTGGGGCCCAGCGGACTCGGACAGCGGCAGTGACAGCGGCGTGAACGTTGGGGGGGAGCGGCCGCCCCCGGGCCCGGCGCTGCCCTCCCCCTACAGCAAGGTGACGGCCCCCCGGAGACCCCAGCGCCGCAGCAGCGGCCACGGCAGCGACAACAGCAGCGTGCTGAGCGGCGAGCTCCCGCCCGCCATGGGCCGCACCGCCCTGTTCTACCACAGCGGCGGCAGCAGCGGCTACGAGAGCGTGCCCCGCGACAGCGAGGCCACCGGCAGCGCCTCCTCCGCCCCGGACTCCCTGAGCGACAGCGGCGCCGCCTCCCCGGGCGCGCGCGCCCGGAGCCTCAGGCCTCCCAAGAAGAGGGCCACAGGTGGGTGCGGGCGCCCCGAGTGCCCTCCTCTGACCCCACGCCGCCCTCAGGCTGGGGCCGTCCTGTTAGAGCAGGCAGGCGAGGGCAGGTCCGCACGGTCACCCTGAGGGGCCGCAGGGAACCGGGGAGGCCTTGCCTTTGGGGCTCCCTGCCGGGGCGCTCCTGCCTCCGTGCCCTGAGGCTGATGGGGGCGCGGTTGGGGGGAGCTGGGAGGGACCTCCTGGGAGCTGTGGGCGGGGCGCCCCTCCGGCCTGGCTCAGGAGTCTGTCCTGGGGGCAGCTGGGCTAGGAGCGGTGTGAGGGCCTCAGCCTGGCCGCCTGGGGTCTTGAGGGCTGCCCCCAGGGGAGGGCCGACCCCGAGTAGGGGCAGCTGGAGTGGCCTGGAGGGGCTGGGGGTTTCAGCCCCTGTGCCATCTCCTCTCTCAGCCCCTGGGCGGGCTGGGGGGGGGGGGCTGGGCCCCCAGCCTCTGCGCATCCAGCGCCTGGCTCTCTGCTCCAGGTCTGCAGCGGAGACGGCTGATCCCGGCCCCAATGCCTGACACGGCTGCCCTGGGCCGCAAGCCCAGCCTCCCCGGGCAGTGGGTGGACCTGCCCCCGCCCCTGGCCGGCTCCCTGAAGGAACCCTTCGAGATCAAAGTGTATGAGATCGATGACGTCGAGCGTCTGCAGCGGCGCCGCCCGCCCCCAAGGGAGGGTCCACCTGAGGTCAGGGCGGGTGGGTGGAGGTGGAGGGTTGGGGGGCTGGGGGCTGGGGGCTGGTGGTGCGAGGTCCTGGGATGGCAGGGTGTGGCCCAGCGGCCAGCTGACCTTACCTTCCCCTCTTGCCCTCAGCCTTCCCAGGATGTGGAGAAGGTAGGGAGCAACCCTACCCAGCCCTGAACCTGTGATGGCCGCCGATGCCCACCTTGGGCAGAGTGGGTGGTTGGAGGGGTCCTGAGGTCACCAGGGTTGTCCGTGGAGTTGCATCTGATGGAGCATTTGCCACAGCCGTTTCCCACAGCCTGAGCCCAGGCACTGGCGGGCTGCTTTGAGAGCATCTGGTGGGAGCCCCACCTGCAGGGTCCAGGTCTGACCCCTGCCCACCTCCCAGGCCCCAGTGTACATTGGCCCAGGCCCGGGAGCTGGAGGGAGACCCCCGGCCAAATCTGGGCATGGTAGGACAGCGTGGGAGCCCATTGTTCTCCATGCCTGAGCGCCCCTACCCCACCCCCCCTTGCCCCCAGGGTCTGGCGTGCAACAGTGCCAAGGGGCGGCTGGCTGAGCGCAGGCAGCAGCGGCTACGAGAGGTGCGGGCCAGGCGTGAGCACCTGCGCGGGGAGCTGGCGGAGGCCCAGGGCCGGCTGATGGTGGAGCCTGGCCGCTGGCTGGAGCAGTGTGAGTCCCCGGCCCCTCGCTGCTGGGAGGGGCCGTGAGATGCCCCGCCCCGCGCCCCGCGCCCCGCGCCCCCAGGCTAGCGACTTCCCTTTGGAGCTCCAGTTCCTCTCCTTCACCTTGGCCCAGGGACCTAAAAGCCGGCAGGGGAGAGAAGCATTTCCTCCGCCCCGTGGGGACCCTGGGCCTGACCAGCTGCCTGTGTCGCTCCCCAGTCGAGGTGGACCCGGAGCTGGAGCCCGAGTCGGCGGAGTACCTGGCGGCCCTGGAGCACGCCACAGCCGCCTTGGAACAGCGCGTGAGCCTGTGTAAGGCCCGCGTCATGATGGTCACCTGCTTCGACGTCAGTGTCTGCGCCCCGGCCGCTGCACCTGTGCCGCAGGAGGTTGACGTCTGAGGCTGGCCACTGGGGCGTGGGAGGGGGGCGTGGGAGGGAGTGAGGATGCGGTGGGGGTCGGAGGGAGGACGATGCAGAGGGTCGGCTGCAGGACCGGGGGTCTCAGAGGCGATGGAGCACGAGGGGGGGGCTGGCCGGGTGCCGTGAGTGGACCGGGAATGAGTGTGTGCGGTCGGAGGCTGTTGCCACCCAGACAGCGACGCAAGTGCCTTTAACCTTGAACTGGACTTCTCTCCTTTTTTGCGTTTGGTGCTAAGGACTCAAGACACCAGCAGACAGTGTGCTCAGGCGGCGGCCTGGGCGCCTGAGGGGGCCATCCGGGTGTGGGCGGGGGGCTCTCTCCAGCCAGGCAGATCCGAGCAGCAGGCCCAGGCCAGCTCTGGGCCCACAGGCCCGAAGGCCGGGATTACTTCTTCGCAGCTGTCTCCTGGCGGCCGCGCCGGCCCCAGAGGTCCCCA
This sequence comes from Mungos mungo, assembly GCA_004023785.1. NCBI lineage: Eukaryota > Metazoa > Chordata > Mammalia > Carnivora > Herpestidae > Mungos > Mungos mungo. Next base: position 4,448 of record PISW01016570.1, on the reverse strand, counting down.
GGCCCTGGGTCTCCACGCAGTTCTCTGCAGAGCAAGCCGGGGGTCCTCCGGGCAGGGACGGCCTGCCTTCCCTTCCCCGAGGACCTTCTCTGTCCTGAGGGCTCACAGGGAGGGTGGCACCCACGGGCTGAGCTGAAGGCTCACGGCACCTTCTTCCACGGCAGGAATTCTTACCAAAACCACAAGCAAAAAAACAAAACAAAACAAAACAAACACACAAAAAATGGGAGGGGATGAGGGTTTTGTAAAGGTCCTGTTAGGTTCATATTTTTATATCATTTTGTCTAGAAATGCAGTATTTGCAGCAGGAATTTGGAGACAAATGATCTATGTTTTTAGGGTTTTCTATGGAAGGCATCCCTCTGGCCAGGCTCTTTCTGGGGGGCACCCTGAGCAGGGCAGGCTCCATGGGAGGCACTTCTTGCCAAACGCGGACCAGGGGTGAGCCTGCCCAAGTACGTGTTCCCCGCACAGTAGGCTCTGTTTTCTGACCGTTGTGCATTTTCTAAGGGCGTCCAAACCTTTGTACAAATATGTAGATAACACCTTCCTACAGCTTTTATTTGTGAATAAAAGTCGCATTGGTTGTTAAAATGGCTCTTGAGCTCACTGGGCGGGGCGCTGCTCAGCAAGGGTCCTGGGGCGAGTGGCCTCAGCGCATTGAAGGCTGAATCTCCAGGACAGCAGGGGACTTACCTTCTGCCTGCCAACCCTGCAGCAGCCCCTGCAGGGACCAGCCTTGCTGGTGAGAGGGGACAGTAGGGTCAGACCCAGAGGGGTCAGAGCAGGGACAGAACCCAGTGGAGACAGAGCAGGGACAGACTGAGGCAGGGTCCATGGGCCAGGGCTGGGCTGGTGGGAAGCGGCATTTTCTGGCAGGCTCGGGGCCCTTCCCAGGAGTCATGCTGTCTGGGGAAATTGAGGCAGGTACTGCATTGGGTGACCCTGATCTCTTTCCTTTGCCCCCCGCCTGTCTCTCCAGGAGACAGATGAGCAGACGCACAGAGCACATCAGGCTCAGGACCCCATAGCTGGCAGGAGCCCCCACTGGGCACAGCCAGCCGCCCTCCCCGCCGCGCACCTTTCTGTGGGCCTCAGGCAGCCCTGCCGAATGCTCAAACTGTGGTCCTGCCACTGAGCAGCCCCCCTGTGCCTCCCCCCACATCTGCATGCCCCTGGCGCCTCCCCTCTGGCTGGTCCCTTCCTCTTGAGGTCTGGGGCTCCCCCTCCTGCTTGGGGGCTGTTCCAGCTCGCACCTCGCACCTGCACCTCGTGTGGTCTTTGCCTGTACTCCCGCCTCAGTGGAGCCTCTGAAGGGGGTGGGGTCTGAGTCATTGCTGCGCCCCCACATTGGGCACAGGACTGGGCCTCAGTGGGGCCCCAGGGGATACCTGCTGGAGGAAAGAAGGAAAGAACAAGTGAATGAGGTTTCTCCTCAAGGGAGAGGCCCAGCAGGGGGCAGACACAGGTCCCACACCCAATAGCGTTTGACAGTGTGCAGACCCTCCTGTCCCCCACACCGGCCCCCCTGCCCCAGGCTGCCTTCTTGCCCCCAGCCGCCAATGGCACTAGGCCCCCAGGCCCTGGGGTTGGCCTCACGTGTGAGCCAGAGGCAGTGGAAGCGGGGACCACCCCCACGCGCTCCCTTTCTGTTCTGAGGCCAGATTTGGTTCCTGGGAGCTCAGCCCTGCCCACCAAGCCTGCTTCTCCACCGCTGAATGTGTGAGGCTCGGAGGGGTCAGGGTGGGGCTCTGGGTGGGATGGGAGACAGGCTCTCAGGACCTGGTATCTGAGGGGACGGGCTGAGAAGCCCTCCCGGACTGGGGCTCCAGTGAGCCAGGCCCAGCTGGCTGTGACCCAGGGTCTGACCTTGCCCTGCAGGGGTGCTGGCCCAGCATGGCGCCCTCCTCCATCCTGAGGGACTAGTGCAGTATTGGGGTCTGGGTGGGGCCACCCACATCAGGGACCAGGGCGGTTTTGGGGTTGAGGGGGTCACGCAGGAGACTGGGGGAGGCCTCCCTGAGAGCCAAGGCCATGGCGTCCTGACTGTCTTGCCAGAGCTGCTGTGGGGAATGGACGGCACTGGGGGTGCTCTGTGGCTCCCTCCTGCCGAGAACACCCCCTGCTCCCTCTCCTCCCCCTCGGCCACTGGAGGGGCCCAGAGCCTGCTCCTGGATGACAAGCCCTTGGTGCCCTTGACCCTCTCTGACACCCCACCCCAGCACTCCTGGCTGGGGATGGCTGACCTTGGGGGCCAGCCACAGGAGCCTACTTCCCACAGTCCTGGGCAGGCCCTGGGAGGGTGGTGCCTGCTTTTCTGGATGGGAACCCCCTGTCCTGGGGGCAGCTGGGAGCCTGGGGCCGCCTTTCATCTGGGACATCAAAGCCCTCTGCCTGTTGTTACGGGCTGGGAACCCAGCTGGGGAGTGCCCATTTTATGGATGGGAAAGCTGCAGCCGCCTGGGACCCAGCTCTGACCAAAGCTGAGGCAGCCCCCGCTGATGCCGCCGCCTGTAAGGGGTCTGGGGGCGTCTTGCTTTTGTGACCTTTGGGGAAACAGAGACCACAGTGAACGGGGCGACCTCGGCCTCCTATTCTGGACCTCCTTCTTGAATGGAGCACAGAGTTGGAACTCTTGAGGTGGGGGTGGTCAGTGACGGTGCCCCGGGAGCTGGTGAGAGGCCTGCCTGGGCCATCCGGGGACAAGGACGTGAGCCAGCCCCGGCGGCCTCTCCACCTCCAACGCTGGCCTGGCACCTGGCCAGCCTGCCCCCCGGGGTGAGGTGCCCGCCTGACTCACTCTGCGAGTCCCGGCCTGCTCTGCCCGCCCTACTCACTCCCCCCGCCCTGGGCACGGGGCAGGGGCGGCCCGTGCAGGAAGGTGAGGCCAGGTGGAGGTCAGGCTGGGCTGGATGACCAGGGCGGGCAGGGGGTTCACAGCGACCAGTGGTGGCTGAGACCCAAGGTGGGGGCAGGGGGGCAGGGCAAGAGCTGGGTCCCTGGCCTGCAGCCCCCAGGAGGTGCTTCTGCCAGGGTTCAGAGCCGGCCGTCTCCTTCCTGGGCCCTAATCCAGGCAGAGGGGCACGGTGGCCCCCGGGGACGGCCTGCAGCTTCAGGAGTGACCGGCTTTCCGACCCTCCTCTTCCCGTCGCCAGCACTGTGTGGGAAGGAGGGGAGGACGCGGTGGCCCGTGCGGTGACAGCCGTGGGGATGGTGCAGGGGAGGGTCACCACAGTGGCAGCTGTGACCTTGGGGCTGGCTGGCGGTGGCCGTAGTGGTGGGCCTGACCTGTGTCTGCGGGGCGGTCCTCCTGGGCCCTGTGTCCTCCCGAGACATGGGGGGGAGGCCACAGGGCAGCCCCCGTGGGCTCCTGCTGGGTCTGAGCCCTGCAGCCTGGCGGGGCTGGGGGCGGTGAGGTCCTAAATGAACAGCAGGGTCATCACCAGGGCCCGAGGTCTGGGGTGCCTCCTCACATTTTGAAAGTGCCTTCCCTCTGGGACGTCTCCACCTCTGGGCCCCCAGTGCTCAGCCCTGGCCCGTCTCCAGGTGCCTTGGTGCCCGAGGCCCCACTGTCCCTGAGTGTCTGAGCCCCCCCCCGGGGGGCCTCCCTGCAGACCTGGGTGCAGAGGGCTTGTCTCCGGCGCTCTGCTGGGACCGGAGCTGGGGGGACAGAGACAGAAGGGGGCCCTGAGGGCGCTGGGGGGCTGGGGCTGGGCCTGGAGGCGGCTGCCGCAAACAGGAAGCCCCAAGGGTGACTTCTCCCTCCTGATAATGTGTTTACGAAGGCAGGCAGGCGGGATCCAGGCCCCATTTCCACACAGGAAGCCTGGGAGGCTGGGAGGGGGCCGGGAAGGAGTTCCCTGGGCCGAGGAGGAGCTGGCTTCCTGTGAGCTGGGTCTGCATGCAGGGAGGGGACGGGGGGGGGGGGGGGGGGGGGGGGGGGGGGGGCGGAGGCTGGGGCCCTGGACGTCCTGGTGACCCCACCCCGTGTTGTGCTTGGGGACCCTGAGGCCCTGTTAGACGGGGACAGGGGACTGGGTCCTGGACGGGCATGGTGTCTGCAGCGTGGCCTGGCCCCAGGGGACTGGCAGCGGGAGCCGGGGACGCTGAGGTCCCAGGGGCAGGGCCCTTTGGGAGGGGTGGGAGCAGAGGGTGTGGCCCACCCAAAGTCTGTATCTGCAGGGCCCATGGGCCCACCCTCCTTGCCCCCTGCCCTGCCCCAGGGTCACTGTAGCCTCAGGTCCTCCCCAAATGCCCTCCTGACCGGGTCACCCCATCCCAGACAGACTGACAGCCACAGTGCCCTCAGCCTTCTGAACAGAGTGGGCTTCTGAGCTGGGTCCCGGAGCCTTTCCAGAATGTGCTTCTCCCCTCCCCTCCCCTGCTCTCTCCTCCCCTCCCCTCCTCTCCTCCCTCCTCTTTCCCTGCCCCCTTCTCCCCTCCCATGC